>JASGAU010408574.1:0-22371 GCA_030220045.1 Australoheros facetus
ACATACAGTTATGCAACATCAGCGGGCCAACCCAGTCAACGAGGCGTCTACGTTTAAATGTCTATGGTGTAAACTATATGCACACCGGACGCGCTGCGTTAAATCGCCCTCATAAAACGCACTGTGAAAGAAAGGAAGTCAGCAGAGTTGGGATCACATGTGAGGAGGCAGAGAATATTTCAGAGAGCCGACTGACTCAGAACAGCGTGCAGCTGTGTGTCTGAGGTAAAATAGTACGAGTTTACTGTTTCCCCATCACTGTATATTCAGTACATCGGTGCGCGTTTTGAGCTATGAACTCACATGTTGCTAAATGCAGCGCTCTGATTGGTCAGATCTGTTTGTTCGCTTGCGAAAGTCAGAAAAATCGAACTTGATCCGAAAAAATAAATGCCGCAAAATCGTCCTGTGAAATGACGCAGTTGGTGTGAACGGCTGCATTAAGAACGGGAGAGTCCGAAAAATATTTTTAACGCACGAAACATTCGCACGGAATTTACACGTCCTGTGTGTAAAGGCCTTTAGCTAACATGAGTGGCACTTCATAACATACACATTCAGGCTGTTGTGGGCATGTGTATGTTGTAAAATGATGTTATGATGAGCTTTATTATTTGGGTATAAAGGGCCCGGTCATTTGCCCCGCCCACGGCCCGGCTCTGATTTGTTCCGCTAGTGATTGTATTTCATCAGTGTGTCATGATCAGGAACAGGAAGAGGAACTACAGTATCATGAATGACCAAGCCCCTTCATGAGATGCACCATCACTAAATAGATGAGGTGGCAGACATCAAGAAATCCCACCAGTGGCTAGAAAGGACTGGCCTAAAGGTTCTGATCATGGCAGCTCAAGAACAGGCCCTAAACACCAGAAACATAGAGGAAGGAGTCTACTACAGCCGACAGGACCCAAATTGCAGACTGTGCAAAGGTGCCCCGGAGACTATCTGACACATAGTAGCAGGATAAAATGACTTGAATGGAGGAAAATGCAAGCTGGGGGCCGCATTCAATGAGAGGCACAGCCAAGTGGTTGGGATAGTGTACAGAACATCTGTGCTACATATAGACTGGAAGTCCCCAAGTCTCGATGGGAGACATCACCAAAGGTGGTTGAGAACAACAGGGCTGAAGTCCCTTGGGACTTTGAGTTCCAGACAAACAAACAGCTGTTGGCCAACCAACCAGATATAGTGGTGGTCGACAAGGAGCAGAAGACTTTAGTTGTGATACATGTGGCAATCCCAGCAACATCAGGAAGAAGGAGCACGAGAAAACAGAGAAGTGCCAGGGGCTGAAGGAACAACTGGAGCAGATGTGGAAGGGAAAGTCTAAAATGTTCCCTGTGGTAATAGGAGCATTAGGAGCTGTAACCCCAAAACTTGAAGAGTGGCTCCAGCAGATTCATGGCACAGCATCAGATCTCTGTCCAGAAGAGTGCAGTAGGAACAGCTAAGATACTTGCAATAAAACATCAAACATTATCTCCATGCTGTTTTCTCCACTGAAGTCAAAAATCAGCAGTCTTTAGTAACTGCGGTAAATCCTTATATGTGATAAGCAGGATAAGCCTTGCTGCTTGAAATCACTCCAACACGAAAACATTTGCTTTTTACTTCTGTCCATCCAATACTTAACTAATTACCAGCACGAATGCTATCACATTTTCACTGGCCCCAGTATCACTACTAATCCTGAGCTCCTCCTGTATTATTGACGCAGGCTTGTTAAGTGCTGATCTGTAAAACATCATCCATTGCTGTCTAATATCACATTTGACTGATCAGATTAATGTCCTTTCTCTCTCCCTCTCTCTCTCTCTCAGCAGGTCCCCTCTGTGTCCCTCTCTGCCCTGAAGTCAGAGCAGCTTGATCAATGGTATTGATGAGAAGATGCTAATAGCAGATGCTAATAGGCTCGGTATGACTAATAGACCAAGGTTGCCATTGATCTGCAGAGTTAGCATCTAATGCTAAAACAGCTGATTCAACCCCATAGTTGGACTAAAAGTGCCACCTTGCTCGGTGTGTGTGTGTGTGTGTGTGTGTGTGTGTGTGTGTGTGTGTGTGTGTGTGTTTGAGAGAGAGAGAGAGACTGCAGGGAGTGAAAAGTTAGAACAGTGCTTTTCTGCTTATTTTACCAATATGAATACACAGTATGTACAAGCAAAAAGAAAGATTTATATCAAAATACAAAGCTGATATAGTCACTGATTTGTCTGTGTATCTCAAATATATTCTTTCTTCTTCAAGATTCATAACTTATTAAACTAGGCAAACAATTTCACTACTAGAACTTGAAATTGAGAGATATTTGACAGCAGGCTTTAGTCATAATATAGAGCACAGATGCTTTTAACAACATTATTGGTGATTATTGATCTGATCTTTTTAAAAAAAAATCATAGTAAGTATGTAGGGACACACACCCACATTTTGGGCATCTGACTAGAATGCCTCCTGGGCACCTCTTGGGTGAGGTGTTCCAGGCACTGGGTGAGGAGACCCCAGACATGCAGCAGAGATTACATCTCTCGACTAGCCTGGAAACGCCTCGGTGTACCCTCAGATGAGCTGGAGGTGGTAGCTGGGGAGAGGGAGGTCTGGGCTTCTCTGCTTAGGCTGCTGCCTTGGCCCCAGATAAGCGGAAGAACATGGGTGGATGGATGGAGTAAGTTGGGAAAAAAGAAAAGTGAACCAGCAGTCACCAAAACCCTGAAACAAGGTGGAATTAATCCATCAGTAACATAAGTATTGCACACCATTTTACCTGCTGTGTAAACAGACCTTCTACTGCAGCAACTGAGTCAGTGAATGCAGGATGGTTAAAAAAATCTGCCTTCTTTGGACGTAAATATGTAGTAAATAATAAATAAATTTTTTGATTTTTCTGAGCAAAAACAACTAACATGGAAGAGGTTTGTGCTCTTTCATTTCAGAAGAAATTATTTACACATACTCACACCCAACTTTGATAGGTACACCTGTTCAACTGCACATTAACACAAATATCTAATCAGCTAATCACATGGCACCAGCTCAGTGCATTTAGGCATGTAGTAATGGTATTAAGGTTAAACCCAGGAGACTCAAAGGGAGGACACAGTCAAACAACAGGTTTAATGAACTATCTCAAGAATGTGCAGCAACAGAAGCTGGTTATCCAGGTCTTTGGTTACACTCAGATAAGCATCTCCAGACAGGGATTCAGGTAAGTTTTCAAATTCCTTTCCCACAGGGTTAGGGTCCTTGTTTCTTTTAGCTCCAGAACAGGTATGTTTCTGAATATGACTGAGTAAGAGTGGGTCAGGTAGGTAATTACAAGGCTGGCTCACCAGCAGGATTTGTGGGAGGAAGGAGAAGAGAATCTTATAAGTACAAGGAGCACCGTGAACAAACAGGTAAATAAAGCTATTCAAAGCACCCTGAGCTATACTACCACATGAGTGGAGCAACAATCTAACAGTGATTATAACCAAGGTATGCAGAACATCTCTGAACACACAACATGTCAAACCAGCTGGGCTACAGTTGCAGAAGACCTCACCAGATGCCACAGTGTGCCCATCTGTGATAAACCTTGCCAGTCATCAAATGGCCTCCATAGTCACCAGATCTCAGTTCAATAGAGCACCTTTGGGATGTGGTGGAACAGGAGATTTGCATCATGTATGTGGAGCCAATAAATATAATATCTGCAGGAACTTTGTGATGCTGTCATGTCAATATTAACCAAAAGCTCCGTGAGGAATGTTTCCAGCACCTTACTGAATTAAGGCAGTTCTGAAGGCAAAAGGGGTCCAACCAGGTACTGGCAAGGTTTACCTAATAAAGAGGCTGGTGAGTGTATATGGTAGTAGGTGTATGTGTGGTCAAGGTGAACAGCTTAATCACATTTCAAGAGGTCATACACATCCATTCTATTTATATTTCTCAGCCTAATTGTTAACATGTCGATGAAAACACCTTCTCACTGTCTCTTGTTTGTGATTTCTCATTGCTATTTGTTAAAGGTCAGGCACACCCACACAGGTTTACTATGCACCGGGCAAGAAAATACAAAACATAACCTGGGCTTGGCTTGGGCTGGGAGACAACATGAGAAAACCAGGCAAGGAAGCACACAGCGTGAGGGAGGATGTAACAAAGAACAGGGGAAGCGACAGATAATAAATAAATAAATACACATGAGGTAGGAGATAGTGGAGACAGCAGGGGAGAGCAAGTAAACAGAATCGAATGAGACAAGGGAAGCAAAACTGAAAACAAAGCGCATGATACAAGGGGCTGGCAAGGTAAAGCAGGAAGTAAGAAAACATGGAAACAGAAACACAGACTTGACACAACACAGGAAGGCAGGCACACCGTGTCATGTATGCTGTTGCGGCAGGCAAGGCAGAGGACCCCAATGCAGTACTCAGAGCCATGAGCTATATTTAAGCTTAAGCTTTATTGACAAGCATTTGAACATAAAGTGGAGCTGGTCAGGTGCCAGCAGTAAACGACACTTAACTTGAACATAATATAACTATGAACATGGCATAGAACATGAAGCACACAACAGGGCAGTGACGATGACACTGACCACACAAAGACAAGGACGTGACAAAGATTAAGAGGAAACACAGACAGTAAATACACAGAAGGATAATGAGGGGAGTGTTAACAGGTGGGATCACAGCGGACCGTAATTTCAGAGACAAGACAAGGGGAAGCAAAAATAAACACTAGATACAGGGAACACAAGACTGTCACAATAAAACAGGAACTAACTAAACATGGTCCGCACAGACTTGACACATAGAGGAAACCTAAACATGACCAAAACAGAAACCTAAACACAACACACAGGGAAACACCGGGAAGTCAAACTAAACACAAGACATGAGACAAGGGACTAAGACATGAGAACAAAACAGACATAGGAACAATGACAGAACAGGAGGACAAGGGAAGCAAAACATAACACAGATAATAAACTATAACAGAAAACCATGATAATTCATAAGTCAAAAACAACTCAAAGAGACAAGGGACACTGGGCCAGCGGCCCAGGATCATGACAGGATGAGGAAATACAATAACACAGAGGGAGGAACTAAAGCCCTAAAAACTGGGAACACAATGAAATATACTTAAACAGAAAATATACAAGAAACTATATAAGTACCAGGCAATTCAAACCACTGAGAAAAAAAACAATAGAATAATAAAGCAAACAAAATATATCTACCCAACAAAGCAAGTAGAAGAATCAGACTGATGTCAGAAAGTCGGTCCCTGCCAAAACAATTCTGAGAAGTCATCCACTCTGCCAAAGCAAGTGAACTCACCTCTGTCATTTATGAAGATTCAAAAAATGCGTTCCCTAACAAAACAGTTACATTAACTGTTTAACATAAATTGTGAATGTAACAACATAAATTTCTGTTAAATTAAATTAAATTAAACTGGTTTGTTGGGGGATAGAAAATTTTCCTGAATAATAAAACTGTTTATTTCCTGCTTCTGTTAGTTGGCTGTACTATTGGTATACAGGACCTAGAAGCTTACTTTCCTGTTTTTGAATTTTGTTGCTTTTCACTAATAAATTCATAAACCAATAAATGCAAATTGTTTTTTTGGGTTTTTTTGCATGTCAAAGTCAGTTTTTATTTATGATAGAAAGTTTTATACAAATATCTGCCTTGTATAAAATGAGAGGGTTCAAATGTTACCAAGTCAGAGAAATGCACAGTGTTGCAGTACTCAGATTAGAAATCTTCTTTGGATCTTTATATTCTCATTTAATTTGAGCTGTAAAATGTTTAAAATGCTTGGCATCTTCTTACACAATAATCAAAGAGGACTGAGCACATACTCAGACTGGAATGTCAAAGTCAGTTTGATAAGTCAGAATTTGCAGTAGTGATCATTATGTGACTATTTTACTGATGGTTGCTTATAAAAATTATGGGTGGGCAACCCATTTGTAAGCAACAGCAGCTGTGAGCACTGAAAACCTGAAGATATAATGTGAAGTTGTTGGATGAATTTATATCACAGAGACTTTTTTTTTTTTTCCGCTTCAGGAAATAAACAAATCATACACAAAATGGTTTTGTTAACAAGACATATTTGAGGCATTATTGTGGAACTTCTGCAGAATTTTCCCCCTCAAACTAAACGTGGTACCTCTCCATCTGGGCTATTTTTAGGGACAGTTTCCCCATTTCCTTGCAAGCAGCAAATTTTTTCCAAAATTATCCCTGTAAAAGCACACAAGAGAGGGGCTATTTTGTGTCTTTAACCAAAATTTAATGGAGGATTTAGCCTCACCAATTTGCTCCCATCAGCAGTAAACATCTGTAGATGCTTCAAGTTCCTTTCTGGATCATCTACTTTCACCCAAAAAAAGCTTAAATAAAGTAGGCAAGACTGCAGTCTGACAACATAAAGAGGGGAGTTTTATTGATTTGTTTATTCTTTACATTTTTAATGATTTCCATAGCCATACATTCAATAAATCCTTTCTGGGGTCTTAAACGAGATGAACTGCATTCATATAGTTTACTAACTTTGGCGTACACTCTGAAGGTTCACGTTGCAGTAAAGAGACTCCTCCCAGAGTTCCTTATTTCATTCAGTATTTCCTGTGTAGTGCACATACAAAGGAATGGCTTTAGGTTGACTGATTTATTAGTGTTATGTCTGTGGTTTTTCATAATCTTTTAGTTACAAAAAAAGAAAAAACATTCTTGCTATACCTAGCTCATAAATACAGTATATATTATAACCATTAATCTTGTGCTAGAATCAAAGCTGTGCTGAAGTTTAAAAAATCTTAACATCAATGACATATGTGGAAATGAGCTTGCCTGTATAGACTGTTTACAATATGATGTTTACAGTGATTTTACAGTGTTTTTAATGTCCCTGATTATCTCAGAACAATAGTGCGATATCTTTTATTTTACAGGAAACAGTATGAGTAGGTATCAGAGTGCGTGTTTACAGTTACTCAGACTTGAAAGGGTTCGTGTGGAGTAGTGTTGTATATGCATTTGTACTAAAGCCTGGAGAAACAGAGACATTTAAAACAAGGGGGAAAAAAGAATACTTATAGACAGAGCCTTGTGGTAATCATGTAAACAGCTCTTTTACATACATTATTACTCAGTCAGTCGTTCATTGGATATATAGGTGAGTGCCATGGTTACCAATCACATGTACGATAAAGAACACAGTACCACGGAAGTCAACACCAATCTCACTGCCAGCAAACTACCTGCAAATTCCTCCTTCGTCTTTCCATGCATGTGCAGGATATTCAAACAATCTACAGGAGTGTGAGGCAAACTGTTACATTAATAAACAACAAAATTAATTAAAGTAAGAATGGAAAGAGAACACAACCAAAAAAAAAGAAGACAATATTTTCTTTTTTTAGAGTGGACGGGCACACAGAATGTTGAATATATTACATCAATGTGTGGATGCTCCAAACATCAGCGAGACAAACGCTTTAGAAGTTCAGCGTCTCTGACATCATCTTCCACCAGTCCATCAGCTCCTCCCGCTCCTCCTCCTTCCTCTCCATCAGGGACTCCAGCTCAAAATCCACCTGAGACGAATAAGACGCAAAAGCTGAGAACTGAAGAGGATTTTTTTAAATTATTATTATTATTGCTCTTTAGCTGGAAAATTTTAAATGTTCCTACTGAAGTTTAACTTTTCTATTCATTCTTTAGTATTTTGCATTCTTTTTTTTCTATTTCCTCTATTAAAAGATAAAAAGGTGGAGCCTCTTTTTTGAAGACGATGATTTGATCCTGTGGCTGACATCAGGGTTTGTGTGTTAAAATAACTCCAATTTATGGTCTATACGACGGGGTTTCTGCATTTCCTCTAAGACTAGATGCAGCTCAGTTGGTGTGCTCATGTGTGGACCACATGTAGGTGAATATCACACCCCCCTCTCTTTGATCTCTCTCCAACCATTTACTCGTCCTGGTCCACTGACTCGGAACAGATCAGAGTATGGAATAGTCCATATAAGACCATATGAACATAATAGTCTTTATTACTGCACATGTAAATGTACAACAAAATTGGATGCAATCTATCAGTGCAAATGAATTTATTGCTGCAGCCTCCCTTGCCAGCCTAGGTAATTGTTGCAGATGTTGCCAATTCTGCCCTTGACATGAGTGGTACTGAGTGGCCATCACATAACAAACTCTGCTCCCTTTGGTACACATACTAACCACTTAAAATAGTAACTATAAATCCTAGCTATGCAGCAGGCTATCACTGTCAGAATAAACAGATATAAAAGAAACAACCTAAACATTTAGTAGTTCACTATGAGCAGGCACTTCAACTTAAACCTTACATTATTGTGTAGGCAGTGCTGCACAGTAATGTAAGGTGCTACAGCATCTTCTGTGCTTGTAGTATCAGCTGCTGGTCTAAGGTCCAGTGACTTATACTGGATTGTATATTTTGATATATGAGTAGTGCTTAGATATCCCCAAAACATGGCTGCAGAACTCCTACTCAGGTTACCTTTTGGAAAGACGTGTTTGCGTGTCTTACCCTGGTTGCAGGGCTGTAGGGAACAGCCACCTTCTTGATGACAGTCAGGTATCCAGGTGCAGAGGCTGCCACTTTATAGTTTCCTGGAGCCAGTAGACGCCAGTAGTCTCCATCTTTGGCTATAAAATACAGACTTTCCTTTAAAATGTGTACAAGCAACACGCTGATGCTCAGCTATGCAGAGCACTTACTGTTCTGACAACGAGAAACACTGTGGTATGAAGAGCAGGTTCAAGTAAGCAGTGCAGCTGCAGTGCCCACTTTGTCCAAAAGATGGAGGCATTACATCATCTCGCAATTTTATTTTTTCACATGGAACTAGCAAATAATGCATAATGATGTGTCAAAATTGCATGAATTTACACTGAATGCCAATACCTGTGGTGATATCATGGTCAATATCCTCCACAGAGACGGTGGCATTGGAAATCGGGTTGCCCTGAAGGTCACGGACAAAGCCCTTAACGCCACGATGAACCTGCACACCAAGCAAATATTGACACATGAAGAACATATTCATTTGGCAGCATGTTTAGAGTCAGGTTTAAAAGATTTGTTAGTTTTTGTTGAAGAAGATGTACTCAAAAAATGATTGTGAACATCAATCAGTGACAAGTCCAATGAGACTGATAAGCTCTCCTCGCCAAACCACTGAGTGTTCTTGAATATGGATTTTTTTTTTGTTGATCAAACAACCTCTTGTGAGCATGCAAAGGTGGAAGTAGTCACCACAAGTTAGCCTCTGATGTTTGACAACTTTGACACCATGAGACTGCATTATCTGTCATGACAACAGTAAACTGGTTCCTTTTTACCATCAAAGCTATGTTTCTTTCACCCCCATCAGCAGAATTAGTCTACTACTACTACAGCCAAAATAATATCTGAATAATATCTGAATAATATCTGAAATTGTGTCGTGGCTACTTTTGTGGACAGCTACAGAGGTCAGTTTTGCTGCATTTATTGATTTGAGATTGTAGGCCTTGGTATTGTTTCTGGGTCAGCTGCATCCCTGAAAATACACCAGACTGCAGAACGTGATTTATGGCACCTATATTTACAGCACTGCCTACCTGCTCGATGTAACTGACGAGCGAATCACGGTTCTGCTCCCAGTAGGTCTTAAGCATGTCCTCGTTGGGGAACTTGTCGCAGCTGAGCTCCAGAGTGATCTCGAAACAGTTGCTGCTGAGATAGTTGAAATCTTGCATTCCTGTGATGGGTCAGTTAAACAGCAGAGAGTAAGAAAGCAATAAAGAAAGAGTCACTGTTATTTAGGATTCGAGATTTTAAATGGCTTAATCGTTTATTTCAAAACAATGGTTACATACAGTGTCTTCAGAAAGTATTAAGACCACCTTCATTTTTAAAAATTTTGTCATGTTGATGGAACAGTTGTTTAAATTTTGCTTGTCATTAATCTTCACTCAGTACCCCGTAACAAATTGAAAGTAGAATTTTATGACTTTTGTAAAATTATTAAAAAAGAAAAAAATTATTATATTGCTTGTAGTCTACCTGTGGCAAATTAAACTGACTGGACATGATTTGGAAAGACACACGTGTCTCTACAGAAGGCTTCATGACTGACAACGCATTTCAGAGTAAAAACCAAGCCATGAGGTCAAAGGAACTGTCCACAGAGCTCAGAGACAAGGCACAGATCTGGGGAAGGTTACAAAAAATGTCTACTGCACTGAAGGTTCCCAAGAGTACATTGACCCCCATAATTCTCAAATGGAAGAAGCATGACACAATCAGGACTCTTCCTGGAGCTGGTTGCACAGTCAAACTGAGTAATTGAGGGAGAAGGGCTTAGAGAGAGAGGTGACCGAGACCCTGGTGGTCATTCTGACTGAGTTCCAGAGATCCTGTGGAGATAGGACTAAGTTCAAGAAGGGCAACCATCACTGCAGCCCTTCACTGATCTGGGCTTTATGGTAGTCTAGACAGAAACCTCTCCTCAGTGCAAAACACATTAAACACATTGAATTTTGCAAAAAAAGTACCTGAAGGACTCTCAGGCTGTGAGGAACAAGATTTTCTGATCTGATGAAACACAGACTAAACTGCGTGGCCTCAATTCTAAATGTTATGTTTGGAGGAAACCAGGCAATGCTCATCACCTACCCAATACCATCCCAACAGTGAAGCACGGCAATCATGCTGTGGGGGTGTTTTTCAGCAGAAGGGACTGTGAGATTGGTCAGGGTTGAGGGAAAAATGAACGGAGCAAAATACAGAAATATCCTCAATGAAAACCTGTTCCATTGTGCTCAGGACAAAGGTTCACCTTACCTTCCAACATGGCAATGAATGACCCTAAGCACACAGTGAAGACAACACAGGAGTGGCTTTGTAAATACCCTAGAGTGGCCCAGCCAGAGACCTGACTTGAACCCTATCGAGCCTCTCTGGAGAGATGTGAAAATGGCTGTCCACCAACAGTCCAACTGTCCATCCAACCTCACTGAGTTTGAGAGGATTTACAAAGAAGAATGGCAGAAAATCTCCCAATCCTGGCGCACAAAGCTTATTGCATCATACCATCATGTTAAATGCCTTTAGCCTCAGGCTGCAGCATAACAAAATTTAAGAAAGTGAAGGGGGTTTTCTGAAGCCTCTATTTCAGAAATGCCAAACAATACCTGACTCTTACATCTGATGGTGAATTACTGTCCACTGTTACCTTATCACAAATACATGCATGATCTTTTATGACTGTTTTTTCACTATTTTTGCCTTTGGCTAGGATCAGTGTCACTACTGGTAGCATGAGGCAACCCTGGACCCTACAGAGGATGCATAGGTAGTTCAACTCCTCCTGGATAGCACATCAATATATGCCATTGCCAGAAGATACGTATCTAGGACAGCTGGACAGAGCGTACAAGGAGGAACTGGATGAGCACTGCCAAATGACCTCCAGTAGGCCACTGGTCTGAATGTGTCTGGCCAAACTATCAGAAACAGACTTCACGAGGGTGGCCTGAGGGTTTGATGTCCTCTAGTGGGCCCTGTGCTTACTGCCTGGCAGAGTGGAGCCCGATTGGCATTTGCCATAGTCTCAACAGCTTGAAAAAGGCAACTGAAATTCTTTAAGTTTTTGAAGACATTTCGCCTCTCATCCAAGAAGCTTCTTCAGTTGTAAAACCAAAAGGTGAAGAATCCCAAGTATTTAAACCCTAGTGGGGGTTGTCCCCTTAGCAAGTGGTTGAAGACCCACTATTAACCCTATAATGCAGAACGTGTCGTCTGTGACACAACGTACTTCAAAAGTGCAGCCTTTCACAGACTTCTGGCAACAAATACCATAATAACCCCATGTTGGTTGTGAAGTGTAATTTCTCAGCTTTCAGGAACTGTTTGAATTTTTCCAATAGGTCCAACGGTCGCGTAATTATGGCAATTCAAAATTGCTTTGATCAGCCGCCAGCAGTGGTGATACGCTCAGTGTTAACCAGCTGTTCACGGATAGTAGGGGCAGGTAATGGGTGCTTCAGCGGCGATCGCCGGCATTATAAGGTTAATTATGTGCATCATCACAGCCAATGTGTGAAAAAAGGAATGGGTCATTACCGTTAAGGGTTTCAGGTGAAACCACTGTGAGCCCTTGCCCGACCCTATCATGGGCCCTATTAAGGTCACCTGAAGTAAAGTGTGAGTAGGGGTTGAGGCACGTGGGAGGAATCTCAACACAGTATTGTAAGTGGATGACAGCTGGTGTTGTAAGTCGCCAACTCTGTTCAGTGATGGTCGTTCACTGTGAACATAAATGGCTTCTTTAACTCCTCTTTCAAACCATCTGTCTTCCCAGTAAAAAAAGTGAACATTGGCATCCTTTATTAGAGTCTCCTTTATTCTTTAGGTGCAGATGTACAGCTGAGTCTTGTCTGAACAGGAAAAGCTGTACAAATATTTAAAGGAGTCCAGTCACCTTTTTTTTTCAAGCTCTTGAGACTACCATGACCTAGATATCTTAGAAGCTACACCAGCATTTGTCGTAGAATGCCAGAATTGGCAGGTCCACCAGTTCCACCACTGCTCTCATCTGTGTTATTCACAGATGAGAGCAGGTTTACCCTAAGTATGTGTGACAGATGCGAAAGGGTCTGGAGAAGCTGTGGAGAATGGTATATGGTCTCTAACATCATTCAGCATGACCAGTTTGGTGGTGGACCACTGATGTTCTGGAGACACATATCCATGAAGGGATGCACAGACCTCTACAGGCTAGGCAATGGCACCCTGATTGCCATTAGATATTGGGATGAAGTCCTTGGACCCACTGTCAAACCCTACAGTGGTGCAGTGGGTCCTGGGTTTCTTCTGGTGCATGACAATGCCTGGCCTCATGTGTTGCGAGTATGCAGGCAGTTCCTGGAGGATGAAGGAACTGATACATCATCTCATTAGGAGCATGCCCTGATGTTATCAGGCATGCATACAAGGACGTGGGGACCATACAAACTGCTGAGTACCATTTTGAGTTCGTGCAATGAAATTTTGGCTAAATGGACTAGTGTCTAGACTGTTGCATCATTATTCACTTTTATTTTTGGGGTGCCTTTGAATTCAGCCCTCTGTAGGTTGATAATTTTTGCTTCAATCAAACGATGTTGCATCCTTTTGCTCCTAGCACATCACCCAGTATAGATATCCAGTTATTTTTCTTTCCCATTGAGATCTAATGTGTTTTCAAATAGTTCCTTTTATTCTTTTTGAGTAGTGTATCTGTTATATTTTTAAATACAGTCACTGAAAAATTGAAAACCATTAGTGTTTAAACATTTTCCAATGTTCAACTACAGTTGAGCAACATTTTAATGAGTAATCCAGGTGTTAGGGTTTTTTTTTTAATCTGAAAATCACCGGTTTAAAAATGCTCCTCCGAAACAGTAGTCTCTTACCTCCGGGCACACTGTACCAGGCCCCGCCGTTAGTGATGCCATCTTTGAAGCTGGAGTCATCGTCGTTCTTGCGACACGGGGGTCGGTGAGGATCGGACATGACCGGGTTATACATGGAGTAGGCTCTAGCCAAAGACTTGAACATCACATCATCCGGACTTGCACTGTACTCATGGGTGGATCCTTAATGAAAGGAAAGAACAAACAAGTGCTCACCATTTAGACACTGGCTGTGATAAAGTGTTAGCAGAACACCTGCATGTGAGACACATTAAACGTGTCGCTGCTCAACACATTCTGTTTACTTTGAGCAATGACGCAGAGGAAGCGGTCGGAGGAAACATTTTCCAAATGATTTCAATCAAATTTACAACATTCTAAAGAAAAAAGAGTAAAATATTTGCTGTTACAGAAACGGTTCAAATATTTGTTCCTATAAACATCCTCACATTAAATAAAGGAACAGTTTATATACAGTTTAACAACCCAAACAGGAAAAAATAGGCTGTGTTTACTTCAACTAAAGGCAATCAGAAGTAAGAGCTTTCCTCATTCTGTTTTAAATGTGATGACTAAAGTTAGACACAGTATTTGGGTCACAGTATCAGGAATGATCTCTGTGATGATGTGATGCTAGTATATGCAGCACATTTGTGGTGCACTTATATATCAAAAATGAAAAAGCTTGAGGTGGCATATAATGATGCAATCAGGATCTTCCTCAAGCTTGCAAGATGGACAAGTGCAAGCCAAATTTTTGTGACAAGTAATGTTATTACCTTTAATGCTTTGCTCAGAAATTTTAAATATAAATGTATGTGTCGACTAATTGGTTCAGAAAATGTGGTCATAATGGATTTAACTGTACCACCATTAGATAATATAACATATTTCTCCAGTTTCTAGAAGCAGTGGAACAATTATGTATTAATTTTTTAATTACTGATGATATTTTGTGTTTGTTGTTGTGTTGTTTTTTTTACTTTTGTTATATTATATTCTAAAATCTTGTGTTATCTCAAAATTTGGAGTCGCAAACTCAAACTTCTGAGAAAATACCTCAAATTTTAAAAAAATGACGAAATTTCAAGTTATTAAGTTGAAAGTTTGACTTACAGATGGCAAAATAATATTGTGCTTTGTTTATTTTTTTCAGTGTAGGGAACAAGCTTCCATGATATTCAAATGGATATAATGTCTGAAACAAGCTTTTTCTTGTTGCATATCTCTGTGTGTGCGTGTGTGTGTGTGTGTGTGTGTGTGTGTGTGTGTGTGTGTGTGTGTGTGTGTGTGTGTGTACCAGTGCGGGTTTCATCATAAGGATAGTTGGCCACAACATCTCCTCCATGCAGGTTAGCTGAGAGGACGAAGGGGATGTCCATGATCCAGTGGATCACAGCCTTGGTCTCTGGAGCTAGCTGCAAAGGCAAAAAATGAATAAATTACAATTGCGAGTGCAGAAAAAAATACATACTGCCTTGCAAATTATATTTATATATACACACAGACACACACATACACATGCGACAATCTTCCCAGGAGTGGATGTCCCAACAGATTCACCCTAAGCTCAGATCGTGAAATGCTCAGAGAAGCTTCAAAAAACCCAACAGCTACATCTCAACCTCTACAGGCCTTAGTTAGCATGTTAGATGTTATTGTTTGTGACAGCACAATTACAAAAAGACCTAACAAGTATGACTTGTTTGGAAGGGTTGCCAGGGGAAACCACAAGACTTCTGGAACAATGTCCTTTGGACAGAGGAGAGCAAAGTGCAGATGTTTGGCCATAATGCACAGCACCACATTTGGTGAAACCAAACACAGCACATCAGCACAAACACCTCCTACCAACTGTCAGCACAGTGGTGGAGGGGAGATGACATGGACTTATTTTGCAGCCACAGGACCTGGGCACCTTGCAGTCAGTAAAGTGGTGTCGGCTGCATATTATTTGATTGGTAATTAGTGTGAACGCTTTCAAGCTGTGGGGCTGACTCAAACTCCCTCCTCAGCTAACAGTTCTGATAAGATGTAGAGTTCATCAGTGGCTAGGTCAGGGAGATCAGTCCAACACAGGTCAGAAGAAGACAAGACGGCGGGGGCGTAGAGCATCTGTTTCCAAACATCCCGGAGACAATTTGATAAGCGGCAGTCCAAGGCCGCCAGGGAGCCAAATTCCTGATTCTACGACTTTAGGCATTGCAGCTCAAATTTTCCTTCAGTGCTACACAAACCATTCTGCTACCATAATGTTCATTATTTTCTGGAGAATTATGCTATTACTTTTCTTTTTGGTAAGTGTTATATTTTTAAAATATTTAACTTTTTATGAATTTTTGGGGCCTTTAAAATGAATGGGGAAAGTTTCAAATACTCTTCAAACTCACCCTACTTTAACCGTTTACTACTTCAGCTTACTTTGAGCTACAGAAAAAAAATTAAATTTAAATGGTTCTTTTCTAGTTTTCAGGTTTTCATGTTGATGCTTTGCAGCTCCAAGTTTGGTTGTTTCTCTATTTTTTTAAACACCAATTTCAGGAAATCAAGTTCAATTTAGGTACTTTCTTGAGAATTTCAGCTGTTTTGCATTTCAATCTTTTATTGTCTTTTTCAGCTGGTTAAGCTCTTTCAGCAAATTAAATTTCAGCTATTTTATGCTAGGCATTTCAGCTCCAATCACTGAGCATTGAGCATTCACATTGCATTTTCTGCAGGAAATTATTTTTCTAGTTCTATTAAAAATACTCCAAATGGCATCAACAACACAAATGCAGTGGAAACCGTTCACAGAGTAAGAAAAGATTTTTTGACCAGGTTGTAAACATATTCATTTCTGCTGTTAAGGTGCTGTAATTTGACATTTGAAATGTTTTTTTTAAAAAGAAAAGAAAAGAAAAGAAAAAGAAAAAAACATAACTTCAGGAAAGATTACACAAGCAGCTCCGAAACATCTTTTCTTTTTACGTCTATAATAATAATTTCTATTTGCCCAACCAAATTTGGACAGATTCTTTGTCATATTAATGCCTATCCTAAAGCAAAGATGGGAGTTCAGAAAACTTTCAAGTTTAAGAGAATATAAGTTTATTTAACACTATCCAGTTGGGATATTTGTTATATTGTGTAGTATCAAACTGTAAGTCTAGACAGGACAGGTTTTAAGGGGCATCCACTCAGGACATGAGTAAAAAAAAACAAAAACCACTGGTCATTTGAAATTAGGAATGCAATTGTTATTAGTCACGAAGTCACATAACCCATGAGGAAAAATGTTCCCAAGATTCTTCAGCCATTTGTATTTATTTTACTTGCACATTGTAAACACTTTGTGATTTTATCTGTGAAAGGAGCTATATAAATAAAGTTTACTTACTTACTTAAAATGAATATTGTGTGTTCTAGCATTCAGAACCACCATTTTATGCCAATCTCACAGGCAAATCATTAGTCGTGACAGTCATATGTGGAAATCACTGGAAGGAAGAAATTAAAGTACATAGTAGGTATATACTATGTTATAAAAATTGCCTCTTTAAATCTCCACCCTCGTTAAATTCTAAGGTTTTATATATTTCAAGACATAATAAAAATTTTCTGGTCCTTACCAGGTCTTAAAAAGAGGGAACTACAACCTCAGATGAACTACAAAAAATTACACTGTGTCATTGTTTATTTAACAATAAGTAAGCCCAAAATCCAAAAGCAGTGTGTAAAAAATGAATCCTACTCTGTTTCCAGGGGAATTAAGAGGGTAAGTAGCCGCCAGCACTTGATTTACTGATCATCAGTGAGTGCGAGCACCTCTATAAAAATAGAAGCTTTGGTAGTTTGCTGCTCTGGAGCATTATCACCTCCATTGCAACCTGCAAAGATCAATCTTCACCATTAACGAGGAGCTGCTCAGTTATATTTCTCCATAGGTAACTCATCACTGGCTGCAGAGTTTCCATGTTCAAAGGATTTTTCATCACATTTGGTTACTTTTGAAGCATCAAAATGAAATAACTGTCTATAAATAAAAATGCAAATTGTAAATTATTAGTTATTAATTGTTTATTAATTGTTATTTAACTAGTTAGATTAGTTTAAAGCACATTCTACAAAACCAGCTGCAGATTTGTGCATATCCACACAAAAAATGTCCACCCACACATATACACACACTCCACATTACCAAAGCTGATGAGTTTGCTTTGTTTACCCACTGAGCTAGTTTTATCAGAACTGGCAACCCTGGCAAGCAGCCATTCATCCGCTAGCTTTTTTTATGTATTAAACTTTTGATTAGAGCAGCTTTGGTTCAAATTTACATACTCCATCTTTCTGCTATAAATGTCCAGTAGAGAACCAAATGTTTAGTAATCGACATAATAATTGCAAATTAACTATTTAGTCCTTTCTGTGCAACATTTCTTTAAAATTACAGTTCCAATATTAAAATAATTTCTTCAGGAACCTATATATGTACATTACACAGCAATGAATTAGCTGTGAGTGACACAGAAAGGATGGATAAGTTGCAAAGATTTAAGTGATGCATTGCTACTTCAGTCTTTTGATGGGATTTGTTGGCAATAGGAAATAACCCCAGCTTTATCCTTTAATTGGTAAGTCTGTTTGTTTTACCTTGGTGTTTTCATCCACAGCCTTCTTCATGTTCTGCAGCAGGTGGTTGTTGGCTCCACCCTCCCGCTCGTTGATGTAGATGATGCGGTCCAGATCAGGGAAGTTACGGTTCAGATCCACCCCCTGCGCATTACTGCGGCCCACAAACCAGTCCTTAATCTCTCCAGGCTGCACAGTAAACAGAAATGAGATAGAGACACTGGAGGCACGGATTAAAGACAGTGTCTGGAGCGTTAATAAATACTGTTCTTGCTGTGTAGGTGTAATTTAAAGCCAAGAGTTGCGGTTGCTAAATGACTGTTTGTAGCTGTGTAAGCTTAATCTGTCCAGACATATCAAGTTCATAGCATGATTTTTACATGCTGTTTTATTACCTGTGAGGCGGCCTTCTCAAAACCGTCTGGGTTCATAGAGGGCATGAGGTGGATGCGGGTGTTGTGGATGAGATCGATGATGGTCTCGTTGCCTTGCTGGTACTGGTTGCACAGGTACTGAGCCAGGTAGATGAGCAGCTCTCTGCCCACCGCCTCATTGCCATGCATGTTGGCGATGTATTTAAACTCAGGTTCACCTGCAAGAAACCAAAAGGCGCCTGTTGGGTTACTGTGTCACAGACGTAACTATGATTAGACATTATGTAATCACCCCTGTTCTGAAGAGGAGATTTTTGGCTGAGAGGCAGAACTGAATATGAATGCAGCAGACATTTCACAAAGGAGGAGGATTTTGACAAGGCTGACACGTAATCTCACAAAAAAACCAAAAACCAAAAAAAAAAAAACCAAAGCTGGCCACATAATCACTGAGAAATGTCACAATCTTTGTAAGAAGAAGCCATTTTAGTTGGAAACAATCATGCAAACAATCCTTTATCTCCTTGGGACCACAAGGAGGTCACTGATAAAGCATTGTGATTTGTTATGGAGGAGACCCTGGACACACAGGATGTCCACACTCAGGGAGTGACGAACACACTGACTCAACAACAGAAAGGTTAAATCGTATTGAACATCGCAGCCCAGGCCCCCACTGGACAATAATGAGAGAGATTCACTGGATTAAGGACCGACTGTGTCACTCACTGATGACAGGTTTGAAAGAGAGTTTAACTCCAGCCAAAACACAAATTTAGTTCCCAACAGTCACATTTTGTTATGTACAACTGGATGACAGCTATAATTACTGATGATTGATATAAACCGATGATTGATTAAGACCTAGTAATTATCAGAGCTGGTTCCAATCATCCTAGTTGCCAAATTATCAGTGTGTTGTACGTGACTGATTAGGGGACAGCTGGTTATTATTATATCTTTCATGCCTATTAAATATGAATGTGATTGTCTTAAATGAAAAATTCTTGTGGCAGGTAATAAATGGCAGGCTCAAAGCCCAATCTAATTTATGCAACCACCATACTGGATGTTATTAAAAGCTTTTAAAATTTTACTGGTCAAGCTTCACCACAATAAGCACACATGATCTTCAAACCCTCAGAAAAGTTATCAGATAGATTTCAGATTTTTTAAACATTTATCTATTACAGATAAGTGACTTAAGTACAAACTCTATAAAAAAGATGGACACAGCATTCAAAACCTGCACTCTTTCCAGTGCCCAGCAGGGGCAACGTCACTGGTTACAAAAGGTTTATGAAAAAATTCTCAGTTGATCCTTTGGCCTCAGTAAACAGTTTTCTGACCAGTTTATGGTCTCAATTGCATGTTTTAACTCTTACTGAATATAACCTGCCATTCATTCTGGACCCCAGGGTATCCTTATGGGCAGGGCTGCCTTGTGATTGCCAAGATGGTGCCAAATAACAAACCCCAACTCCCACAAATGTAGTTCATAAACCTGTAGGTAATATCACACCATCTCTCATATACAGCCAAATGTTGTTCTACTCAGACACTGCTTCAACCAGCATTTTGTGAACAAGCAAATATATTTCTTCTATCGGCTCCCTAAAGGCTTTTGATGGAGCTTTATCTATAGGTGCTGGATTTATTATGTGTTAATATAATTCACTTTCTTGCTAAAAAAGCTAGCCACTAGTTGACTGAAGTTAATGTATTGCAAATTCATTTATCTAAGGCCTCAGTCCCACAGGGCTAGAGACTGGTCTGAAACTCCCCAGCAACCTCTGGCTACCAGGGAAAAAGAATTTGGTGAGTGATTGCTGGCAGTCGCTAGGAGAAATCCCAAAGAGATATGCAGTGTTGCACCGAAAACCACGTTGCAATTGTTTTTGTTGCTAGCAGGTTGCCGCAGTTACCCATAGTACACTCGTACCTGTACACTCACCAACTACTCATGAAAATTGAACAAAAAAAAAAAACGCAAAGTGGAAACAGAGACCTTTTTTTTTTGGCCACAGAAGCTTTTTGTGACAGTGGAGAGAGACAGGAAACAAGGGAAAGATACAGAGGAAGACACGCGGGCAAACTGGCGACGGGCCGGGATGCAAACCCGCACCGCCCGCACCGCAACGCGGATGCCGGCTTCACTACTAAGCCACCCAGGCGCCCCTTTTTTTTTTAAAGTAAAAGTTGTGCCTCACCGCTGCAATCAACACATTTCAAAAAGGTGAAACTTCAACTGTGAAGGCGAACGGCTTGTTTCAGGTTTGTGTCACACTTTTTCAAGTTTCCCTACAGCTCAGAAAGTAAACGGCCAGTGTTTGCATACAAGCTGGCGTTGCCCATGCAAAGTATGGGCAACCACAGCAATCTGTTAGTGATCAAAGCAATCCCAAGGTGTTCAAAACAGCACCATACAACACTTTGTAACCGTTTCACTACTCGCCAACCGGTCGTCCTCAGTGACTGGTGGCCAGGCAGGCTCTCAGTATCTAGGCCTGTGTGACTGGGGCGTAAGAATCTTTGAATATATTAGGCATTTTTCTTTTTTACCTTTTATCCTCGTGGACTGCACATCTGTGTTTACTAGGTTTATTAGTGTGTTGTGCCACAGTACAATCTTGGTTATCTTTTGCACATTTTAATTTATCAAATCCTATTTTTGAAAAACCTGGATCTGATTTGATTATAAATATTTCCTTTCTTTGTTTCTATCTAAAAATACACGTACCATTTGGTGGATTTACCGTTATTGGTCACGTCAGTGTGTGGGTAGAAAAACACTTTACATCTGCTTTCCTTTACCAAAAGTGATATTGTTTTTATATCTAAATGGTATTTCTGTCTTAAGCCCAGTAAATTTGTCCCACCATCTGTTTTAGATGCTAATTCGGCTCGTCTTCTCCAAGTCACTTCATCTATACACAACAGTTTGAGACTGCCTTTGAACCTATTTAAAGTCCATTAACAAAATGAAAAAGAAGAAGTCGAAAGAGCTGCAGCATGCTGTAAACATTCTTTTGATTAACTACAAACTTTCTGTGGCTGTACGAGAACAAAGTCTTTTGTGTAGATCGGTTACACATTATAAAATGTGGTTCAAGAATAGCAGATGGCGAGAAGAATGTGAAGCTGCAGGGGTCCTGCTTTTATTGAGAGCTGTGTTTTTTTAATTGTTTGTACCTGTACCCTAATTGGGTCATTTCATTTTCCTTATTTTTCCCCTAATGAATAATAATTATTAACAAAACTATTGTATAAGAATGTTTTCGAGATTTAAGTCATATTCATCTTCTTCCATTTTGGCTGGTCTCTTGATGTATTTGTAGAGTAATGCCAGCAGCTTAATGAGTGAGGAACACACACACACACACACACACACACACACACACACACACACACACACACACACACACACCACATATTCACATCTGGTAGTCCGGTTATTTTTAAATGCTTGGATCTCCTCAGAGTGGCTACTAATGGTTTCAAGCCTGCAAGTAACTCTTTCTGTCCTGACGTTGCTGGATTTTTTTTTACAGCCTGACAGAGCTGTCAAACATATGCATCCAACCACCCACCCACACACAGACACACAAACACATACACTTTGATGTTGCATTCAGCCAAAATAAGTTACCGTGTTTCAAGCTATTATACAGATGCTCAGTATCTGGAGACCCTGCCCTTCTCCCTCAAGGAACATGCTTTTATGCTGTTAAAGCCCATGTTAGCATGCAGACTAGAGAGCTGTGCATGTTTTATATATTTAGAGGCCACATATGTACAGAGACATGTACAGTGGTGTGAAAAAGTGTTTGCCCCCTTCCTCATTTCCTGTTTTTTTGCATGTTTGTCACACTTAAGTGTTTCGGAACATCAAACCAATT
>JASGAU010408575.1:0-24761 GCA_030220045.1 Australoheros facetus
TATCTACTGTCAAAATTACAGAAGTAAAATATTAACAAAAATAGAGTTATTCAACAAAAACAAAAAGACTCAACTCAATGTACAGAAGAAGTTGATGTCAAAAGGGCGTATGTGCATTTAAGACAAAGAAAAGATTATTCTTCATTAAGCATTGTGTCATCAATTTATAAAAAGCTTAAAAAATACAATCAGTATACAAAGAAAGAGCAAACTATGGTCATTTTTTGATTTGTCTCTTCTGTAAAGTTGATGAAATGTCACTTATGCCCCTATGGCTCTAAGCCCTCAACACGATCTTCTGAAAGCAAGAACACGACCTGCTTTGACTTTTACTGGACAACTGAAAAAGAGTAAACAATTTATAACTGCTCAACAGAAAGCACAGCAGAGACATTATGAAATATTTATAGTATATCAATCAAACAAGCGCCTAGTGTTTTTTGCTGGCACATGCTCAGCAGACACTCAGCAATCCAGGGTAGATTTACATCACCTGGTACATCACGGACCTGCAGAAACCATACATCTAAAATTGGTTATCAGTCATCACTCTTGAGACAGAAACATAGAAACTTTTATTATCTCCTAGTAATATAAGCAGATAAAACAATTTAATGTTTTAATTAGGAAAATATGCAGGTGTAAGTAATTCCTCTGAGTGAATGCACTGCCAAACAACAAAAAAAAATTGTCTTTATTTTTACAATAACACCTTTTCTGTATAAAATGTATAAAGTACAGTTAAAAAGATACATTATATTTCCCTGAATCTATCTGTATATTTACCCCTTTATATGTCTCTGTGCTTGTCTTGCTAGATCTCAGTGCAGCATTTGATACTGTTAGTCACAATTCTTCTAATAGATCAGAGCATGCAATAGGTATTAAAGGTACTGTGCTGCAGTGGTTTGAATCATATTTATCTACTAGATTCCAGTTTCTTCATGTAAACAGGGAGTCTTCTTCACACACTAAGCTTAATTATGGAGTTCCACAGGGTTCTGTGCTAGGACCAATTCTTTTTACATTATGGATGCTTCCCTTTGGCAGTATTATTAGAAAGTATTGCATCAATTTTCATTGTTATACAGATGATACCCAGCTTTATCTATCTGTGAAGCCAGATGACACACACCAATTAGTTAAACTGCAGGAATGTCTTGAAGACATTAAGGCCTGGATGACCTCTAATTTCCTGCTTCTAAATTCAGATAAAACTGAAGTTCTTGTACTCGGCCCTACAAATTTTAGAAACATGGCGTCTAACCAGATACTTACTCTGGATGGCATTACCTTGGCCTCAAGTAAGACCGTGAAGAAACTTGGAGAGATTTTTGACCAGGATAGGTCCTTCGGTGTGCATATTAAATATGTTGGACTGTTTTTTTTGTTTTTGTTTTTTGCATTTGCATTTGTACAATATCTCTAAAATTAGAAACATCCTGACTCTAAAAAAAATTCATGCATTTATTACTTCAAGGCCACACTATTGAAATTCATTATTATCAGGTTGTCTTATAAACTTCCTGAAAAGCCTACAGCTGATCCAAAATGCTGCAGCTAGAGTACTGACAGGGACTAGAAAGAGAGATCATATTTCTCCCATGTTGGCTTCTCTTCATTGGCTCCCTGTTAAATCTAGAATAGAATTTAAAATCCTTCTCACATACATAGTCTTAAATAATCAGATCCGATCTTATCTCAAAGATGTCATGCCTACCTATGGTTCTTAGGGTATTTAAAAGTAGAATGGGAGGCAGAGCCTTCAGCTTTCATGCCCCTCTTCTGTGGAACCAGCTTCCAGCTTGGATTCAGGAGACAGACACCCTCTCTATTTTTAAGATTAGACTTAAAACTTTCCCTTTTGATAAAGCTTATAGTTAGGGCTGGATCAGGTGACCCTGAACCCTCACTTAGTTACGTTGCAATAGGCCTAGGCTGCTGGGGGCTTCCCATGATGGACTGAGTGTTTATTCTTCATTCACCTGTCTCATGCAGTGAAGAAAGGTGAAATAAATAAAAGTCAACTGTAAGTTAACTCTTATGAATAAATCCCTATAACTAGGTCATCTGATGACAACAAAACCATCTCTATGTCATCTGATCATCTCCATACAATGACAAGGACCAGAGGAATGACTGAATGGTCCCTCACAAAACCCCACGGGCTGTTTTTCCATTGGGCTACATCTTGAGCTAAAAAATGAACCTATAGATGAAATGGGATGCTGGCTCCAAAAGGGAATGAATCCCTATAGACTCCCCTGTTAAAATACCAGCTTTACAGCATTAAAAATAATATTTATATTTAGATAATTTTGGCCTCTATGGATAGTTTCCACCTTCATAACAGTGGGATACATTTTGTCACAACTCACCCACCTGGATAATTGAGATAGAGGCACAGTTGTGTTAATTTTTTTTCCATCATTTTTTGGGGCTTTTTCTTTGAAGCTTTATTCAATAGCATACAGTGGAGAGAGAGACGGGGGCAGTTCATGGCCACAGGTTGGGACACGAATCCAGGCTGCCTGCACTGTCACGTGGCATATATAGTCCCCTGCTCCTCCACTATTCCGGCATGGTACCGTGATAGGATGCCACCTGTGCAACAAGTCCAGTTGTGAAATTTTGTCATTACTAAATATTCTACAGTCAACTGTTGGTGGTATTATAACAAAGTAGAAGTGATTGGGAATGACAGCAACTCAGCTACAAAGTGGTAGGCCATGTAAAATGACAGAGCAGGGTCAGTGGATGCTGAGGGACATAATGCACAGATGTTGCCAACTTTCTGCAGAGTCAGTCGCTACAGATCTTCATGGAGAGCTTCATGGAATGGGTTTCCATGGCTGAGCAGCTGCATCTAAGCCTTACATCACTAAACGAAATGCAACGCTTCAGATGAAGTGGTGGCCACATCCAGTGGCCACTGGACTCTAGAGCAATGGAGACGTATTCTCTGGAGTGATGATTAATGGCAATCTGATGGATGAGTCTGGGTTTGGCGGTTGCCAGGAGAACGGTACTTGCCTGACTGCATTGTGCCAAGTGTAAAGTTTGGTGGAGGGGGGAGTATAGTATGGGGCTGTTTTCAGGAGTTGGGCTCGGCCCCTTAGTTCCAGTGAATGGAACTCTTAATGCTTCAGCATACCAAGACATTTTGGACAATTTCATGCTAGGATGGTTCCTTCCTGTTCCAGCATGACTGCACACCAGTGCACAAAGCAGGTCCATAAAGACATGGATGAGCCAGTTTGGTGTGGAAGAACTTGACTGGCCTGCACAGAGTCCTGACCTCAACCTGACAGAACACTTTTGGGATGAATTAGAGCAAAGACTGTGAGCCAGGCCTTCTCATCCAACATCAGTGTCCTACCTCACAAATGCACTTCTGGAAGAATGGTCAAAAATTCCCATAAACACTCCTAAACCTTGTAAAAAGCCTTACCAGAAGAATTGAAGCTGTTATAGCTGCAAAGGGTGGGCTGACATCATATTAAACCCTCTGGATTAAGAATGGGATGTTACTCAAGTTCATATGAGTGTGAAGGCAGATGAGCGAATACTTTTGACAGTTTTGTGTGTGTGTTTGCGTGTTGCATTCATACAGTTTATGAATGATAGCAGGCTAACTAAGTTTGCTAGCAGTAGTTCATAACTTTGTACTCCACCCCTGGGTGGTCTCCAAAACCAGTGGGTGAGGTCACAGTCGCTATGTTCATCTTTTATACTTTTTATACATTTTTTTTGCAATTTCATTTTGGCGATTTCACATTGAAACCTTAAATAGTTTTGTGTGATATGACAAAATACTCACCTAAACACTTAACTTAAAAGCAAGTACAGACACTGTCTGGCAGTTTATATTATTCTTTTTTTAAATATTTTTTTCCAAAATGTATTTAGTAGATTGTTAAATATAATTAACATTTATTATGCAATGATTTACTGATGATGGAGGTATTTCCTAGCTGGACCATTATACTAAGATGACAGGTGTGGTTAACTTTAACACATTCTCATTCCCTTTAGCATCATTATTCACTGATTAGGGCAGTGCCTCTAAACAGATTTGTATGGGATCAGGATGCTTCAATAATATGGACACTGGACAGGAAATGGTGGGTCAATCACAGGGCTTTCACTGAGAATATAAGAGTTTGTCTCTACAACTGTTAGACTTTTTTTTTTTTACTTTTGTCTTTAACTTTTGGTGTTTGCTTCTTGGTTCAGTAAAGGCTGAAAAAAAAAAAGACCATAATCTGAGCTGAAATATATACTTTCACACAAAGGTAACCAAATCTTTGAAGGAAAGCTTTTCCCAAGTGCAACAACAGTGACATGACATCAATTATATATAAGGACTTCTATTTAAGTTTATTGGACTACCCTGCACATTAAAAACCGATACTTTAGGGAACCCAGTGAGTTAAGATGTGGCTTCCAGGGGTCCTGATCAGGCATGATTATGTGACATGCTGGGAGTGGGACCCTCAGAAACACAGCTGACTTTCTTTGAAATAATAAAGTTACAGTAGCTGTTGCAGTAGAAACTTGACTATTTTGATGTCTTACTGTGTTTTTAACAAATAGCATGAAAATTTGAAATACTATTGCTGCATATCAAGGCCCAAATTGTGTTCAGTGATATTATCATTACTTACCGTTAATGAAAATCTAGTTAATGATTGTTGTCATTATGAATGAATAATTCAATTGACTGGAAAACAGGCAAGAATCGTCAAATACAATAATTTCATTTTTACACTTCTTTACATTTGAGAGAGGCTATAACCATCATCATGCTTAACTGCTTTTCACTGATCATTTCAGCTCATCGTTATAAATTACAGTAAAACTCTGAGAGATGTATAATAGCATGTGATGCAGTATGTACACAATATACTGCAATTTAAATACAGTTGACTGTAAAGAGTGTCCAAATATGAATTAACTAGCATAAAGCTGAAATGTAATAGTGTGTGTATTGCTAGGTTTTGGGAGGGGTGGTGGTAGCCGCTGGTGGTAGTTCATGTGAGTGAGCAAGAAAACACTCGACGGGTCGTGAATAATCGTTTTAATGAGTGTGTAAAAGCAGGCGGCTTGGTGAGGGCCTGTCGGGTTAAACAAACTCTCCAAATCCGATTGTCAAAGTGAAAAGTGGTGTCGTTTACCCCCCACCCCCTCACAAATTTCCTCCTGCCTTCCTTCAGCTGACCCACTCCCTCCCTTCCCCACCCTTGCCTGGTTCAGTCATGCCAATTACAAGACATAATAATATTTTCTTAAACCCGGTGTGATCTTTGGTTTTGTTGTTTTAAAAAGCCCGCTGATCTTGGTGCGCTCCGCTGCCCATTGTCAATGAGGCATCAACAGGGATGGATCAGCAATGAGGACTTCCTTTTTATCTGCTCACAGCACCATTGCTTCTTTTCAGCAGCACACAGCTATCTTTGTAGCGGCAGCTTTGTCACCGCATGTGTTTTATTTTGACAGTGTAGAGCTAAATGTGGTTTCTGTAAGCAAAGTTTTTGTTTACTTTACCAGCGTCAGGTCCATTTTTGAACTTCTTGTGACCTGTAATGATGAGCTGGATGAGTTCCTAAATATATTTTAAACTGATGAAATTAAGCTTTTATGAAGCTATTAGCCTGTTAGATTACATTTACCAGCTGGTAAGATGTTTGAAAACTCCAGGAGTAAAAGTAAATTGTTTGGAATTGCTTTTACAAAAACTGAATGCAATGCTTTTCTTCAAGACAAAAAAATGATCAAATTGAACTTAGTTTCTATTTGTCATAAATGCATTTTTGTTAATGTTTACATTTTGGTGAAGCATGCATGTTATTAAAGCAGAACAATGTTAACAGTGGAGTTTGAAAAAAATGGGCTGTTATTAAAGGGCTAATGAAAGAAGCACTGATGCACCTTTCCTTTGTATTTAGAGAATTTGAAGAGCACTTATTACGGCTGCCATGCAGATACTTCTGGGTTACTTCCCCCAGTTAGGAACCTTCCTATGAAAAAAATGGACTATTTAATTGCATGTTTTGTACTCAGTAACGTACTCAGCGCATTTGAGCCCAAAGTCTGTCAGTATGTTTGGTAAGTGTAAATGTTTTGCAGCTTTGGAAGAAGAAGATGTGAAATCAGGTCAGTATCAGGTAAACGTGGGCACAATATGCAGAATATTTAGTGTCAGCCTTTGTAACACCATGTTTTTAAAATGGGAATTTCTTCTACTCATTCCCAAATCAACAGGTCTTGCCAGATTATTGACTTTTGGATAATTTTTTTGTTATGTTTGTCCATCAACATAGTAAGTATACAGTATATTATTTGTAAGATAGATAATATCCAGTAGAAAAAGCAAAAATGACAGAATCGCCATGTTGCATTAGCCTAAATGGCTTACAAAATTTTGCCTTTGTGTCTCTGGTCAGTTTAGGATCTCAAGTTGTCAGAATTTGTCAGGCCTAGTCAGGCTAGCTCTTGTGGCCTGTGCATAACTCCAGAATGCATTTCACTTTTATTTATATTTACAGGTTTGATGTCATCAAAGTAATGTTTAAAAATGGGCCAATAAAATAAAATAAAAACATGAATGACTAAATAAATAAATATATAAACCATTAATTAATATTTCATATGCCTGCTTTTATCTTGTAAAGTGATCCTTTTAATCTTTAAAAAAAAATTCCATAATGCTATAATATCCTCTCAGCGTCATGGACTGCTGTGTGACAGGCAGGTTAAGGACCCCCATGCGGGACTCAAAACAGAACAGGACTTTCAGTTGGATCAGCCTTTATTGCTGGAAAACTGAACTGGACAGGAGCCAGCATAACCAAATACAAACTTTCATGGAAACAAGAACACGGACAGATGGAACACATGACGAGGATGCAACAGAGAGCTGAGGGAAACGCAGACAATAAATACACAACAATCGGGGAAATAGGACACAGCAGGGACCACAGCTGAACAGAATCTGGCTAACATGAGTAAGGAAGCAAAACTGAACACAAACAGACCAAAGCTAACAAAGTAAAACAGGAAACTGGTAAACACAGAGACAAGAATGCAGACTTGACGCAGGGAGCTATAATGGGGGAACAAAACTAAGCACAGAACTGAAACATGATACATACATACTCAAATGGAAATAAGAAATCAAACCAAGGGATCACAGAAAATAAGGCAACAAAACCTCAAAAGTCCAAAAACGCAAACACACTGGGTCCCAGGCCCAGGACCATGACACTCAGCTTTAATGTTTCAGCAAGGATCAGGGTACCAGTACCCTACTGGCCACTGATGTTAACTGTAACCAATACTAATACTACTATATGAGACTTATATAATAATATGATACTTATAAATTTATGGAAATGTGGTCTTGAAATGTGAGCAACATGAAGTGTTCAGGAAGAACAAAAAAAGTACAAAAAAATCAATTACTTCATCATTTAGGACTCTAAGTAGTTAAAAAACATAAAATATATTTTGCCATGGCCGTCTGGCACATGGAACAAAGTAATGTTTAAAAAAGGGCCAATAAAATAAAATAGTAGACGATTGTAGTGAAATTGTAGTGAAATTAATTGATTTGGACAAACCAATCACTAATATATTCACTTTAAGTTTACACTGATATGTACTGAAGCCAGCATACTGACTTTGCCCAGCAGAGCAATAAAAGATACAATGGACCTCATCTGAAATACTTAGGAAAGTAATTAGTTATTTTCACAGCCAATGGTAAGATACTTATAATGTAGCTGTTTTCTTGCTCCTAATTTAGGTTTTTACCAAACATTAACAGCAACAGTTTGTACTGTAATAACTAAAAAAAAGGGGGGTTTTTACAGGGAAGAATGTAGCAAAAGGACTATCTCGCCAGCTTTTTTCCCCTGACATTAGGAGCTTCCCATCCTACATTGCCACTAATGTGCAGGTCAATGAAAACTCTGTAGTGCTCAATGTTGCTATTCAGTTATTCACAACTTGATTCGACTTGACTCAGTTTTTAGGGTTTTCCATTGTGTGGTAGTACCTGTTACCAGGTACATTTTTAGTTCCTACTCAGCTGCGGTTCCAAGCGAACTGAGTTGAAAATGTGACATCAACCGACTGCATGCTGCTGATTGGTCAGGCAGGAGACATCATTAGATGAGTGAACAGAATCCAGAGGAAGGTAGACGGAGCGACCGTGGTAAGGCGGTACTCAATTGTAATGAAAACAAACAAAAACAAGTAGAGTAGAGTAGAGTTGAACCAAGTAGATACTAGTGGAAAAGAGGCATTAGGGACACCTTTGTCCACCTCTCTATCAAACCTGTAAAGATATGAATGACGGTATGGTCTATATATAATTGGTACAAGCATGATACTTACCATATACACTACAACAGCTAAACCTTCACCTTAACAGAGACAGGAAAGATTAACAAATGGAAGATTAAAGGATCAAAGGAGGCAGGCGGATGGAGGCAAACAGGTGAATAGTTGGTTTAGCTTTGTTGGGTAAATAATCAAAACCCCTCTGGGTAAAAAAAAGGCTCATTAGATTAGCATCAAAAGCTTGCAGAGAGTTTTCAAACAGAAAAGTCAGACTGAGGATCAGCAGCAAACCGGCCGGTCACTGTGACACAGAAAGCAACCGCAAATATAATGAGGTGTAATATAAATCTGTCAGCACACACCAGCAGCCTCTGCCTGCTTTACTGGCTCACTGCATATTTGGTCTGTATCTGTGTCTCTGTGTTGATGCCGTGTTTGCCGACTGTATGGCTAAACAAGGCCTGGTGTGTTTAAGTCTGTGTGTGTATTTTTAGCTAAGCAGGCCTCAGTGTGTATCCTGTGACCAATATGTTATAGTACACACTGCAATACAGAAAATGCATGCGCAAATACCAACACACTGCATTTATTTGAGGAGTTTCCAGCATACCTTAACTGTTATTTATACACGGCCCTGTCTTAAAATCGAAAATGTCCCAGTAAATGTATTTTGCAGCAGTGTGGTCCTTTTTGCCTACTGTAGTGAGAACTGCTGCAAAGGAGGTTTAACCCTGTGAAGTCTTAGTCATCATGTGTGATAACTCCAACCCCAGCACCAACCTCTAACCCCATGTTTTGGACAAAATCAAAAAGTGCTTTTTTGGAAAAAATATAAATACCTTTTGATGCATGTCAGTAAGAATAATTACTTTTGTCTTTCCCCAGTTGCTGAGCCTTTGAGAGTAATAATAATAATAAAAAAACATATTGTGACATCCACAATTTGTGGCAGTATATATAAAATTTCTCATTTCGATTTGTTACATATTTGATACATTTTTAAGCAAACAGGATGAAATTGTATATTTTATTATATTTATTATGTATTTACGTGTAAAACAGCTTCTCTTGTAAAAATGTGGGATGTGATGAATTAATATAATTGATATAAGTATGTATAATTTTTACACATTACACAGGCATAAACTCCAGTTTCAGATGTTCTCAACTAATTTTAATTTTCACATGTGAAACATCAGAATGCAGGACAGAAGTGGTGCATTCGATTTGACACATTTCAGAATTTAGATCATTATTCAAGTAAAAGTATTAATACTACTAATACTCCATGAAGGATAGTTCATGATTTCCACATCTGCATTTAGACCAGTTTGTACTGAACTACACATTTTTATTACAATTTTTAGGGTACACATTGTTCTGCTCCACAGGTGTGTCGCACTAGTACTCACACAAGTTCAGGTTCTTGGCAGGAAGTAAGGCGACTAGTTACAGACTGAGTTGTAGTACCATTTCAGTGCTTATTCCTGAAGAGTGCCAGATGCTATAAAATAGACTGCAGTTGGAGTTTGTTTGTGTCCCTTTCCAAACCTTAGACCTAGCACAGAATTTCTGGAGAATTTAATATTTCAACTGTATTTGGATGATGGAAAGCACTTACTAATCAAAGCAGCTACAAAGTCTTGCAGAATTATGAAGGGACATCTCCTCTCCGTGAAACAAGGATTTATGTTATCTTCTTTAAGCATGCACAGTTGCTGTGCTTGCAGTGGGTAAAGTCTGTATAGTCACAGCTTTTGGGCAGCAGAGTTTCACCTGCACCCGTTGCTGACTTTGTGCACACTAAGAAATTTATGGCATGCATGCAGACCCACCCAGACATGAGGACATGGACACACAAAATGATCTTTGAAAATAAACTTCCTGCACTGAAGTCTGAAATTCTAATGACAAAAACATGTTCTCAGTGCAGACTCAATACAGAAAGATGGTTTCTACTATAACTGTACAATAACATTTCTGAAAAGCTACTTACAACTTAAAAAAAAAAATGTAACAATAAAACTGGAAACTTCTTGAATAAAGAAATTTTTGACATGTTCATATGTAAATTGACTTTTGATAAATATATACTAGTCAAAAATATATTTTATAGATCAACATTATAATATATACAGTAGGTACGAAAGACATTTAATGCCAGCTATGGTCTTCTGCAGACACGATGCAAACAGCCACCCATCTGTGTATGGACTGAAGAAGCATCTGGATCTGCTGTTGAGGAACTGTTCCCCATTCCTGGATGAATGGGGATGACACAGCTTACAGCTGTGTAATGGTCACTGGTTGTGGCTGCCTCTATGAACACATCAACCCAGCATGTCCCAGGCACATTTAGTACAAGACATATCAGGACTAAATGCTGGCCAAGGAAGTCTCTGGCCAAGGAAGTCTCTGGCCTGCGCCACTCCTGCAGAGTGGGGGCGGGCAGAGTGCTGCTTCAAGTATTGGTTGGAAATCTTCATCTCAGCACCTCTGCCCCAGCAGGTTTCCACCAAGAACAGTCAGATCAGAAATGATGGACATGCAAAGCTGCAACAACAGCTCAGTCAAGCATGCCAACAGCCTGGCCTTTAGTCAGTTGCAGCATGGTGGCATTGATGACAATGTTGTAAATACACTGATGTTTTTGTGTTCTGAGACCGAGTTCATTTGTGTTCAATAAACAAATGACCAGTCCCGATATAGACTAAAACCAATGAACTGGAATAAAAAACTACTCACACATATGTTTCGGTTTTCTAAGAGATTAAAATAATGCCTTGAGAAATGGATTTAAAACAAATATTAAAAACGTATTTCATGAAATATAACTTTACTCTGAAAAAGATGCCCTTTCATCTTCTGCCAATCTACTAATGCTTTTCTCTGTATCTGTAGAAATGTTTTTCAAATGTATAAATCTATAAAGCTGCATATTATTTTGAAATTCAAAATTTTTAATATTTAACTAAAGTATAAACTATGGAACTAAATGTAAAGTATAAAGAAAATACTCCAGTGCTATAAATTATTACTTAAGTGCTGCTGGAGTGAATGTCATAAGACTCCATCACCTACAGAAGTCTAAACTTTAATTTGTGGCTGACATTAAAATAAAGAGTGAAAAAAAAATTGCTTTGTGGTTGAAAAAAAAAATCACAAAGTTCAAGGTCTGATTCCTGTAGAATAGCTTTGTTTAATATATGACCCAAATCTGTAATGAAAAGTCAAGCAACAATTAACTGAAAGTAAATTTTGCAGCAGTGTTTTCTCTGTGGTGCAGCTGAAAAATCATCACACTGACCAGATAATAATATTGTGTCAGCAGTGATGGAGTGAGTATAAACTCTGTGAGCTGCAGCTGCTGCACATCGGGACAAACACCGCTGCTTTGGTTTTTGAAAAAAATAAGATAAAAACAGAAAACAATTTTATCCTGACACAAACAAATCATAACTGAGGAAAGTCAGATGTTGCAGTTGTTAGTCAAAATAAGATTGTTTATGTGTGTATGCATGCTGTGTGTATGTCATCATTAGGTATTACAAGGAAATGATGCACACACTGCTGGTGTTTGCTCTTCTGTTTGCTTAGCTTAAGTTTGTATTCACTTGATTATTGGATGGGATTAAGAAGTATTTTGATCTATATCATAGTATAATCTTTATTTCTAAAGATTATACCGATATGTTATCAGACTGTTTACTGTGGAAACTGTTGCTTTATCTTTATATGATGATGTTTTTTTTTTACAACAAGGCCAAATAAAAATCAAGTCAGTATCAGTCATGTAAAAATAGTATATATGGGCAAAATAAAGCAAAACTATATAACAAGCCGTCGCTAATATAAAAAGAATATCTGATATGAGCTCATATTTTTAAGGACATTTATCTAAAGCCTCTCTCAAGTAAAACTAGACCTAAACAGCACTTATATCTCGACATATTGCCCTTTTCATATATGCCTTGAGGCGTCTGTTTGTTGTGATTTGGCGCTATATAAAAAAAATTGAATTGAATTGAATTGAATTGTTCAAAATACTTTAACATACACGTTTATGCATATATAATATTTTAAAATCTAGTGTAGATGGTGACATGAGTAGATTTTTCAGTTTTATTTGGCTTATGACCATATTTTTTTCGCTTTTTCAAAATACAGAAAAAAGATAATTTTAGAATTCATAAGCCTGCATTTTCTATCATGTTCATTATTTTTTTTCAACATGGCGCGGTGGTTAGCACTGTTGCTTCACAGCAGCAAGGTCCTGGGTTTGAATCCACCTTCTGGCTGGGGCCTTTCTGTGTGGAGTTTGCATGTTCTCCCTGTGTCATGTCAAAGACATGCAGTTAGCGGGGTTAGCTTAATTAGTGCATGGTTGCCTGCGACCAACTGGTGACCTGTCCAGGGTGTACCCTGCCTCCCACCCCATGGCAGCTGGGATAGGCTCCAGTCCCCCTGCGTGGATAAGCGGAAGAAGATGGATAATGTTCACTGGTAAAATATAAAGAAGAACCTTAAAATGTTTAGATTTGTACTGTAAGGGTACATCACACGTGCTGTTGTGCTCTGAAGCAAAGCAAAACAAAAGATAAAACTGGTTGAAAAAATTGCAGCTTTGGATCTTCTTGTGTAATGTCACATTGAGCATTAGTTGTGTGCGAAACTTGAGTCATTTTCTCGATAAACTGCGTGTGGTTGGATGTTCTGGTGACAGTTAACGTCTCTATTCACAATGGAAACTCTGTCTTTTCTGATGAGCAGCAGTGTTTTCTCTGCCAGTCTTTGTCTGTAGTCTATCTGCCTCTCTGTGGGAGAGGAGGAGGGGTGATGGGTGGTGGTTTGTTGCCCTCAATATGTTGTGATGGAAGACTTGGTTATCCAGAAGGAGTGTCCGCCTGGCCAGACAGGAACCATCATTGATCTGTTTGGCATCAGGCGTCTCCACAGCTTAGAGTGCTGATCAGGCTGCTGGTGGATCCACAGAGTCGGGCTCTGTTCACACTGCAGCTGACAGCACACCCAAGTCTGCTCCTTTCTGCTCACCATGGCCAGATTTTATGTTTCTCTGCTCAGTGTGAACCGCAAAAGCTGCAGAGTGTATGGAAGTGACAGAACATGAGGAGTCTCCATTTATGAAAATAACAGAAGTGACAGGAAGCAGAGTGGGATCCAAAATGAACAGTAAAATACTCACGACCCTGTCGAAAGGTTGGCTGGTTTTTCCACAAATGTTACAAATAATACCTCAGGAACACAGCTAGGGTCCAATGAAGTAAAACTATCTTTGACCAGTGATTGCTTACTATTATCATTAGTTCAAATTATTAGTTCATTAGTCTTGTTGAAGCTCATTGACTCACTGACCAACTTAGTGTAGACTTACAACACTAACTATATTCATTAAAAAAATAAATGAATATTTTACACTTTTTAAACTAGTTAATCCATCCACCTGTCTGAGTAAAGGTGTGGAAGCAGAAGCGTTTCCAGGATATTTTCCGTGTGGCTGGAAAAAAGTGTAAAGGAAAGGGCATTAGACAGAATTTGTTTTATATCTGCTGAGCCACATTTCTCTGCTGGAGGAGGGAAGCAAAGCTAATCCCTCCCAGCTTGTATACCCAAAGGTGTACATGAGAGAATGATGTAAACTTAATGATGAAACAACCGTTTTTGGGAGGGATACTGACATGAAGGAATCTTAATAGGCTTAGAGGCAGCTTGTTCGGACTTGTGTCATTTCCCTAGAATACTTTATAAAGTTGCAGCTAATGTTTCAAAGCCAAAGTAAAAATCTATTGTCAACTTCCTACAGTTACAGTAAATGTTTAAATGCTAACACAAGCGCAATAAAGTGAGAGCTAAATGTTAAATAACTACAAAATCCCGGCCACAGGTTGTGATTACAGGTACACTTTACAGGTAAAGCTGAAGTTGAAATGTTAACTTTAACTTTACAAAGAAAGAGCTCATTTTTAAACCAACGTTAGCTTCTCAAAGTTACAGTGAGCTTAATGAAGTAACTACTCAAGCTTTAAACCCCTAACATTATAAAGTCACAGCTACAGTCTAAATGCTAACATTAGAAAGGTATTTTGAGCTGCTTCCTCATTTCCTAAGGGGTTTCCACAGCGGATGGATCCGTAAGTTTTGATCTGGCACAGATTTTATACCAAATGCCCTTCCTTATGCCTTATATCTAGGCTTGTGAATGCCTGAGGCTGGGTTTGTGTCTTCTTCTGGAATCAAACAGGGACCTGTCTTGTGTAATTCAAAGGTGTTAACTTCTACACTACAGAGCCACTCAAAATGCATTAGTGGTCCAAGCTTACAGCTAAAGTTGAAACCCTAACCTTGACGTTACAAAGGCACAAACACATTTAAAACAGCGTCATTTTCCACATTTAGTGTAAAACTTGGATGTGTCTTTAAAGTTTATCACTTCATGTTAGAGCACTTTAAAAAAAAAAAAACCCAAGAAAGAAATGCCCACGACTTTAAGCATCTCAACAGAATTTCCCATTAGAGACTTTGGACAGAAAATAGGTATTTGATCACATGTTCCTCTAACTGAGATACTGGGACTGCAATACTTTCACTTATTTAAGGCCTGAAAGCCCCACCAGATAGTCTCAAAAATATTTATGCCATAACAGAGCTGTTTTTTCCTACTTGATTAAAGACTGACATTTTGGAAAGATGCGTAGTGTTGTTTTACTCCTGATTTTTTTTTTTTTTTGATATTTCCCTTTAATTATACATTTTGTGTTCAATTCATAAACCATTTTCTGTCATCTACAACCAAAAACTTACTGTCTGTGAACCCTTCTGTGTATAAACTCTATGCATTTGCAGAGGCGTTCTGAACAAGTCTTTGGTGACATTTGTGTGATGTTTGCTCTCCATTGTAAAGATAAAATCCAAGGATGGACTCACTGTTCTTTCTTGCGTAAACAGCTGATGCTGGTGCTTGCTGTCTGAGGCGTCACATTTTTCCAGTTTTCTGAGGCTGAATGCACTTGCCATCACTCTATTTTTGAGCTTGAACAGCACACGTTTCAGCCCTGCAGCGATGATGGTTGTTGTGTCACAGTTTAATGTTCCTTCCCAATTGCTGGAAAGCTTCTGGAGGCTTTGGGTGAGAATGTATTTTCAGGAATCAACAAGAATGTTACCTGAAAAGAAGAAGAAGAAGAAGAAAAAAATAATGGTGTAAAGGCTTTTTTTCCCGACTGTATTTCTTTGTTGTCTTGAATTATTTCAAACACAGAAATGTCAAACCGAGATGAAAAGCCAGAAACTCCAAAAATACAGAGTGGAGCAGAGAGACTCCTGCTTCCGACAACTCCAAAGGTCGTTGGGAGATTTCTGGGGTTCGTCTCTCAACACTAAGCACATGCAGTTATGATACAAAATTGTTCCGACAATCTGTGGTCTGACAAATGCCTTTTTTGTAGGGTTGAACAGTTAATGTTGGGGAAGTGCTCTCTGAACAAAAGTAGCAAAATAACTGATGTGTTTTGAGTGTGACTATTGGAGCTTTTCAAAAGATATTAGCATGCAAAAATGTCAGTAGATAGATGGATATTGAGATGATTTATTCACTAATAACACATGAAAAACTTCATACAAGTTCATTAAACTTCACAGACACTGAAGCCAAGACCCAAATTCTAAGTTTAACCCCTACAAAGTATATAAGAAAAGGAAATAAAGAAAATTCAGTGTGCATGTGCTCTCATTTTAGACTAAGGAAAGAAAGTGCTCCTTGTTTCAGCTGCTTAACTATTTATAAAATTCATCGGGTGTAGAGTCTCAAACTATGAAATGACAAGCTGATAGACAAAATCATGGCCTATGCAATTTTTGCCGACTAGGCAAATTTCTGGAAATTAGAAGATGTTACTGTACGTAAGACTTTGGCATTACAGTTTTTCTGTAAAAGCTTTCACAGTTTTTACATCTGGGGTTTCCAAACAGGCATCCTCTAAAAACCCTGTCTCTGTTTGGATGAGAGGTGCTGGATCCATAAAAATACCAAGCCTGGTCTCTGACAACTTTGTAAGTAATGTATTTCAACAGGAAACATATTTCATTATAGCAGCACATGTTTGGTCCTGAAAAGAAGGAATGTGTCACTATGGTAACCAAGAAAAGAGATGTACAAGTGTTTTTTTTTTTTGTTTTTTTTTTAACCTAAACCAGGAACTTATTCTAAATCTAGTAGTTCTGATGCCAAGTTTTTTTTAATGCCAAAACCTAACCAAGTTACGTATTTGTAATATAGTTATATATTTTATTGCAATAAATAATAACACATTTGGAGTTGTAAAACGAGCCGTTTCACCACCAGCTTCTCCCAGCCTTCAAATGTGGATTTTTTCACATTTTAAAAGTGGAAAACATTAATTTTGTGTACGTGAACACAAATAAGTCCAAATTAGAGTGTACAGATGAACATTTGTGTCCAGAGAAGACAATCAGCGGATCAGAGGTCTGTAGTGAAACTACACTGATGTATCAGTTTTGCATTTTAGCATATTGTAAAATCAAACCCAAAACATCAACTCCAGAGAGAGCTAACAGATGTACCTTGTTAGAGCCTTTATAGATGCATATGTTTGTGTTCATATTTTACATGCATAAGTATAGGTCATCATAGCAGAAAGTAAAGACACTAATTCCATGCCCAGGCCTTCTCTGTGTGAAGCTTTTTGGTCTGGTTTGCTCACGTACGGCTTACATCTCCAGTCCTGATTTTGAGGTCTGTTTATGACCGCAAACGACCGTGTTTTGCCTCCCTGAACCATCCACCCAGCTCCGTCCTGCAGGAGGTCTGGATTTACCAACCATTAAGCGATCAAAAGCCTTTGTTTGAAAAATATTTCTGCGGTCCTTTTACCTAATTGCCTGTCAAAAACTGACTTAACCATCGTCCGTGTGCAGAAAAGAAAGCCACATACGCCATTCATTAATTCACACAGGTGCTATTGAAGGTGGATTTGGGTTTCACAACCTGTGGATAAAATACACCAACATGTTCACATGAATGCTGAGTGATTTAAAAGGAAAAAAAGAATCTGCTATTTTAAAAACACACTCGCCTCAACAGATGATTTTTTTAATTTTATTTTTATGCTCGAATCAATCAGCTCCAACATTGTTGCTAGTTATGAAAACAGCTCATAACAGCCACTGTGGTTTTAACAAAGCCAAACTCAAAGTAAGCAACATATAAATGAGGTGAAAATCCAAACTTCATCTTTAAAACAGCAGACTTCTGTTTTCTTTTTAGATTGTTTTTAGTTTTCTCAGTTGGCACAGTCACAATGACAATAATAACACAGTAATTTATAAATGCATGTTGTGGTGGATTTAAAATGCTCTTTAACACATTGGTAAGTCTGTGGTTGTCTGAGGACAGCCAGGGCCTCCCTCTCTCTGTAAGATGATCAGCTGGAAATGAAGCTTGCTTGACCTCCACTTAACCCAGAAGAAGGGATCATGGGATAGCTCTCTCTCTCTCTCTTTTGTCCATTAAATATAACCATTAGAAGAGAGAGATCCTATCTGAAACACTGCTGATGGTTCAGTGCATCTGTAAGTTTATCTGACAACAAACAGTCAACAAACAAAGATCTAATGTGTGTGTGTGTTTTTTAATAAATTCTTTAAAATGTACCCAAATATGTTGGAATATTTAGGACACTAAAGGAGAAGTATCTATGAATTGCACATATACGTGTCACGACACCGCTGTGTGGCAGGCAGAAGATTGGACTCCAATGCAAGACTCATTAAACTAAAGGTAACTCAAAAAACAGCTTTATTGCTGGAGAATTCCATAACAAGAAATTAAACACAACATAAAAGGACTGGCTAGACAACAGTAAAACAACAATAAAGCCTTCTGCAAGTACTCCACACAACAAGAGGGAAGACGCTACAAAGAGCAGGAGAAAATGCAGGAAATAAATACACATGAAGTGATGAGAAAGATAAAAACCAGCTGGGGAGGACAGGTGATCAGAATCCACTAACGAGGTAAGAGGAAACAACTGAATACAAAGTTCACCATGTAGGGTCACCAAAGTAAAACAGGAAATAACTTAACAAACCTACATGTGTGAAAATTGACAAAACTGAGAAAACAAGGAGGAAAATGATAACTTAAATCATACAAAGGAGAGAACCCCCCCAAATATCCTGAAAACAAGACCATCCCGGGTCCATGACCCAGGGACCCTGACAATACGGAAGAACATTTAGCGTACATTTCTGTTTATTTTTGTTGCCCTAAAACATGTGGAATTTGTGTTGTGTATAAAGTTTAATGTGAAAGGTTTAGCAGAGTGGACAGAAAGGCAACAAGCAGCTGAAGCTGAAGTAGCCATCAAGCAACAAGGTTATAAAGGTCTAGTATAGCTAAAGGATTTTAAGTAGCTAAAACTAATATAAGTGGTGTACTAAACTTCAGTAGTTAATGGTAAATGGACTCATGGCCTCTGTGCTTTGACATACTGGGAGGATTGCCAGTGTTGGAGGACATGCTGTTTTTTTAGTAGCTGGAAGATGTTCTGACATGCACAGTTTTGAGAGGGAATCAACTTCTCAGATCCAGATAAATCCAGGTTTTCCATGTTTCTGTGACTATGACGGCTGCTGCTAAGTGGTTGTAAATAAAGAGGCTTCTCCTTCCACAGCAGCATGCAATAGACAAGGAAGGATTCACGGGCGTCATTTCTATTGACACTTCAGATGTTTGGCGGTGGAAGGTAAGAGATCACTCCAGCTCAATCAGCCATTTTAAAGCCACGAGATAATCAGTGCAGTTGTAGTCTGCCAGTGTGACCTCAAACAGCAGAAAAGATGATTATGAAGCAAACATGAGGAATGGTTTGTTGGTCATTTGCCAGATTAACAGGATGCCTATAATTTCCTCAGCTTTAACATGACCATTAAGCTCAAATCTATAATTTACTGCATCATAAGCTGCAATTTAAAAATAAATAACGTAGGAACATTGCTGTACATTTCATCATTTTCTTTGATTGTGATGAAGCTCTTCACATGCAGTACTTAGAACAAAAAAGTCCTAACTAGCATTGATAAGGCCAGCGATTCTGTTTACGTGACTGCTGACATTCCCTGTTTGGAAATCAGACGACAATGGATGCAGCGCAACCACAGAGCGGCAAAATCACGGCAGACCGGAACAGACCACAGAGAAATGCAAAAATTACAATAAAAAGAGCAAAATTACCTTAAAAAGACCCCAAACAAAAACAAACACATGGAAACAGATAATAAACTGGACAGTATTTCTAGTCACTTTGTGTATCAGTGTGGTTTCCTGTTCCTTTGGAGGATGGGTCTGAGGGACAGGATTCAAGACAAACAACCTGAACTGCACCGACCAGGCCATGGCCATCGCCAGATGTCACTTTGTCCAAATGGAATAGATATTGCAGGGTCAGTGTTTGGATGCAAACAGCAGAGTAAGTCCAGCATGTATTCCAAAGGAAAGAGTTCAGAACTGGACTTCCAGGGAGACGTGAGTGCTGCAGCACTGTGTCCAGGAGACAACCTTGAAGGAGTTAGCAGCTAAAAATCATATCAGGTATGCTTTTGCTGTTAATAATTGACATTAATGCTTATTCCTAAAAATTTGGGTAAAAATCTAATATTTATTAAGGAAAATTTGCTTACAGAGCACTCCTGTGAGCTTTGTGTGAGGATAATTAACATTGTTATAGCTGTGTCTTTTATGGTACAAAACCCTGTGGCACGGAGAGGTTTACCTTCACATATAACAAGTCAGATTTCAAATGAATGCCCCCTCAAATATTGGTTCATAAATAGAAGTTGTTCGGATATATTTTGCAACATATTTGAGTAAATAAAAGAAAATCTGTAGGATAGTATTCAGAGTTACAGAAAAAAGAAAAAAATATTACTTTGGTGTAACATAATGAGTTTTATGTACACACACACACACGCACACACACTGGATGACTCAATTTGAATATCTAACTCATAACAAGAGGAAAAAGAGTAAATGCAATATTCAAAATGTCAAAGCCTTAAGATTTTACTGTTATGCTAATTCTTAAGTGGAATGTAGTGAGATGATGTGATTGATTCTTAGGAAGGAGCAGGTTTCTGCATCAGCAGGGAGGAGGAGGCTGAAACACTTCTGAACAGAAATATCATTTGCTGAACAATTGAGAAAACGTGCCACATAAAACACACACCTGCAGCCCAGGTTACAGAGCTGTGCGGTTCTGTGTTAATTAATTGGAAATGGGGTGACTAATTATCCAAACGTGTTTTACCTCTCACTTGCTGTTCAGTTTTCTCCTCTCTCTTTTCTCTGTTTGTACGGTGCAGTGGAATTATTTCAGTATCAGGGCAGAAATGAGGTAACATGGCGGGGCTTAACTGCACATCAAACCACCAGCTTTGTTTTTTGCATGTCCATCAAGTTTTATGAAAACGTTATTCAAAAAAATTCAAAAATAATGCACAATGTGAATATGAGGGATTATTTAGTCAAATTAACATAACTGCTTATACTCTATTTTGTGCCATTACAGATAAGAGGACACAATGAGGTGATGTCACCTCACCCAGCTCTCATGGGGACGGACATCAAGGCCTTCTCAGAGAGGTATAATCTCTCCAGTGTATCCTGGATCTCTCCCGGGGTCAGCACCTGACCCCGGGAGCACCTCAACTAGGAGGAGGTCTTTTGAACCCACACAGACAGTTCAGGCTGTGTCCACTTAATGTTCTTCCCCAGACACGTAAAACCCCCTGAATTACAGTCTCATCCTGGGGGAAAAAATTTCAGTGCTGAATTCCTTGAATCTTAAAAAATCTAAAGGACCAAGCATGCTCCTAGTCTTACTCCATACCTGACACACTGCCTTCAGGCATGGAAACGATGGCTTCTTCAACTGAAAACTGCTCAGTTAAAGCTTGAGACGCAGCTCTTTATCACTGGCAGTGATCCTTCACATGAATTTTGGGTCATTTTGAAACCGAAGTTGGTGCAAGTTTGAGGTTTGTGCTGAAACTGCATCAAGTGATCAGATGGGGACTGCCAGTGAGTGAGCTAAATATAACAGCCATGTTCAAAGCTATTAGATCATACCCGTGGAGATGACCTTGAATGAGAGGCCATATTTAAAGCAGGTAAGCTGTTTTGATTTGTATCTGTTCTCATCTAATTTTGATCACAGCTGCTGGGTCTTAAAAAAGAGGCCATTGTGGAAATTCCTTAAATCTCCATTGATTTCTAAAGGTCAGGCTCTGGCTGCAGAAATAATTTAGACAGTAAAGATGTCTGTGGGTAAACGGCCACAATGCTTCCTTGAACTGTGACCTCAGTTAAGACTTTCTGAATGAGTAAATGGCCTCTGTTGCCAGTTCCAAATCTTTAGAAATACAACATGATATTCAATTTGTAAATTCCTGTTATAGTCAGAAAGGAAAATGAAGCAGGGTATGATTACGGTGAGCCCGCCTTGTGTGTGAAAAGTCGCTAACCTACAAGCATGTGGTGCTTTAATGTGGAAACACCCTCACTTGTTACTTATGATTTTGTAAGACCAATGTGGCAACACAATGGGATCTTAATAACCAATAGGTGATGGCTATTTTTATTTATTGTTGGAGGTATTAATGTTCTAGCAAGTGCCATTAAAAAAATTACAGAAGGGCTATAAAGGCAGCTGGGAGAGGCTCCAGTGCCCCCGCGACCCTGAAAAGGATGAGCGGAAGAAAATGGATGGATGACATTATAAAAACTCACCTCATGGTGTGTTTTAATTATTTTTTAATTGTCTTTCCATTGCAGTTTGTCACATTTCGCTTCTGTTCATGTTACATCTCACACGCACTTCTGTTCTTTATGTGCAATTTGAAAATATGCAGAAAAACAAATGGCTTTAAATCTGCCCACTGCGAGTGAACTCATGCAAACTTTGCTCAGGAATCTTAGTGAGGGGACTTTTTACAGACTTTAAACTGTTGTCAGATTACAGAAAGTGGCGCAGGTTTGAAAGGGTCTTTAGAAAGAGCCTCGATGACATTTCCTTAATCTTCTTCTGTCATGAAACAGCTTTATTTTTAATCTCTGGGCCACATTATCTCTGGTTTCATGTTTGTATTATTATGCAGGTCTTTTGTTGCTCATGCTCTATTTTCATAGTGTTTGTTATTGTTTGTGCGTGTTGTATTATCTCCAGCAGTCTCTGTTTGCTCTTTTCTCAGGTCTTATCAGTATCCAGTTATCTGCTGCTGCTGTTGGGTCATCCCAGTTTCCCCTCAGGGATCATAAAACTTTCTTTTTTTTTAATCTAATCTCATCTGAATTCTTCTTTTTTTGGAATTGTTTCATGACTGAGAATCTTCTTATTTTTCTCCTCTCTCCTCTGCCTTCCTCCTTTCCATCCTGCTTGTCTGTCAGCCGACGGAGAGGCGACAGCAAGTCTCCACACCGTAAACTGATCCACCTCAGAGAGAGTGCAAGGCAGAGCGGGAGAGGATTCCTGATATGGATCTACCTCAGAATCTCAGCCAAACAAAGCCTCACCTGTTTTCACCACCCTGCCTTGTTCCTCCTCCACCACCACCACCACTACCACCTCCACCACCGTGGCTGCATGACCAGAGTCTGAAAACCTCCACTTTGTCAGTTTGTGCGTTTTCCTCTCTGGTTTTGTTTCCGTTGGGGATTGTGGAAGCTTTGATACACAGAAATACCTGTTAGTAGCTGGCGATCCTTTTCCCAAATACCTCCTCTTACTTCCTCACCCTACCCCCTAGTCTCACCGGAACAGAAAATTACCCCATTTACCCTTCTCCCACCTCCTCCTCCACCATTTTGGGTGTCCCAAATCTGGGCCCCCGGGGCAGATCCCAGACATAAAAGTTAGCATTGAGGAGCCGAGTGTCCAATATCAGTTAATGTGAGATACAACTAATTAGTCCATTATCGGGCCCCTGCTCTCACCGGCTCATAAATTGGAGCCACTCAACGGTCGTTTATTATTTATCAGAGTGGGTGAGGGAGGGGTGAGGAGGAAGGAGAGGGAGGAGGGGAGAGGATTGCTGCTGCTGTTGCAGCTTTGCTTGTTCAACATATCAAGATTAGTTTCAACTAGCCCTGTTGGATGACTGTAGCCTGCAAACACCACACACATTTTATCACACCACACACACACACGCACGCACGCACACACACACGCACACACACACGTAGAATTAACCTTTTACTATAGTGAGTCTCATTTTTGTGGTCCCTGTTGGCTACTTTAATTGAGTTTGCTCTTTTAAAGACATGAACCTTCATATATGCTCCCTTCTTGTATGATTGCCATGGTTACAGGTTTTATCTGTAAATGGAAAAGGCTCAGTGAGCACGTCCCTTTGCTCTACAGTAACACAGACATAATCTTTTTGGTAAATCCAGTTTTTATGTTCATATCTCCAATCTCTCAACTGATTTTTGCTCGTCCTGCGTCCCTTACATAAGTATTAGCATTAGCAGCTAGCTGCTCTCTCCACTTAAGAGACGCGTCTGACATGAACGTCTACAGAACGGTTAGATCCAGTCATTAATCCTGGAACAGACGTCTTCTAAAAACAACATGAAAGAAATCCAGTGTTACAGCCACCTCGCACAATTTTCCACCTGCTTCCTGTTTTATAAAGGTCAAATATTGAAGCCTAAACAGTCAGGTAAAAGTCACCTTCTGCCTGCAGGCTTGGAGTTTGTTTTGGGTGTTTTGCTTCCTGTAATTTCTAAATTACTTTAGTTTATGAATGTCATATTACTAAATCTAGTGACCTACATTTTGTTGTCCTTTGGAAAGCCTTTTGTGACATAGTTAACAAAAATGCTATATGAATTGTTGTGACAAGAAAACATATAAATCTCAGTTTTGACCTAATATTGCTGTGTTCTGGCTGTGTAGTTCAATGATCCTCTAAAGTCCTTAAAATGACTTTCAGATTTTCTTTGCAATTTATAAACAGGAAATAGCAAAAGAATCCTGCCCTTCTGGCAGACCTTCAGCTTTAATTTAAGGGGCCTAATTAGCTTAATATTTACAGTTCAGGAGTTACAGTCTTCTCTTGTACACAGTCCCCCATTTTCAGAGGGTCAAAAGAATGTTTTTAATATTTGGATGAAAGTCCTTTGCAGTCAGTGACTACCTGCAGCCTAGAACTGATCCAGTGTTCCCTGCCAGGCCTTCACTGCACTTGATGATTTTTGGTGAGTCTCTCTGCCTTCAGTTTTGTCTTCAGTAAAAAGCATGCTCTGATGGGTTTACTTACATGGCCACTGAAGAATATCCTTTATCTTTACCCTGAGAAACTTGTCGATCACTTTTGCAGTA
>JASGAU010408575.1:24769-39657 GCA_030220045.1 Australoheros facetus
TCGACATACTGCACTTATAGCAAATGGATACATTTGCTATACTGTGCAAATGTATCCATTTGCACAGTATAGCAAATGGATACATTTGCACAGTATAGAAAATGGATACATTTGCTATACTGTGCAAATGTATCCATTTGCACAGTATAGCCCTGTACACTTCAGAATTCATCCCGCTGCTTCTATCAGCAGTCACATCATCATTAAAAACTAGCAGCCCAGTCCTACTGGCAGCCCTACATGATAATGCCATACCATTGTCTCCACCATGTTTGGCAGATGATGTGCTTTGGATTTTATTAACCAATGAAAGGATTCTGCTTAGTTTGCAACAGAACAACAAAGGGAAAGGTATCACCTGTCCAGGAAACTGCTTCTCAGTCAATTGTCCAAAACAAACAAACAAACAAACAAACAAACAAACAAACAAACAAACAAACAAACAAACAAAAAAACAAACAAAAAAACAAACAAACAAACAAACAGACAAACAAACAGACAAACAGACAAACAAACAAACAAACAAATAAATTTCTAACGGCTTAATTAATACTTATGTATCTATAAAAGTACCTTCTCTGCTTCCAGTTTATTACAACTGAGTGTGTGATATTTGTCATTTTACTGAGGCATTTAAAAACTGTTTGTTTCCATCATCATCATCATCATCATCATCATCATCATCATCATCATCATCATCATCAAAAAACAAAACAAAAAATTTCAATATGAAAGCATTTTTCAACTCCAATATACAATAACCTAAAATGTGTAGTATCAAAAGGCAATTCCCCCAAAGTGTATTAAGGTTGTTTTTTAATAACATGTAATGAGAGTTTTCTTCAGCGTATCTGTTGATTGTTCTGTGAGCTTAACGTGCAGATACTAAGCATTACACAGGAGAAAGCAAAATCCGGCAACATGACCACAAAGTGATACATGTACAAACATCTACAAAGAGACAAAGAGAATGACAATCTAACAAAGTGAGTGCAACGAGAATTAGAAGACTACAAAAAGTCTACAAGAAGATGCAAAATAGCTACAAAGAGACAAAATCAATAGAAAGCAACAACCAACTACAAACCAGCAACATAACAAGCAACAAAACAGTCCCACAAAGATCCAGTACAGCTTTAAAGAGACACAAAATGATTGAAATGATAAACAAATGGCTATAAAAAACTACAGAGACACAGAAAGGGTAAACAAAATGAGTACAAAGAGAAACAAAAGACTACAAAAAGATGCAAAACATCTACAAAGAAATGCAAAAGTACCTCAAGGAGAGGCAAAATTACAAAAAAATAAAACAACATGGCAACAAAAAGACAAAAATTACTACAAAAAGGCACAAAACTGCCCCAAAAAGACAAAAAACAACCAAAGACAGATTTGTTTTCTCTGTGCGTGCCTTGTTCTTGTCTATCTAACACAGTGAACACTGACTTCATCATCTGCATCTGCAGTCATCCTCTGCTTCATGTAAAGTGTGTTGCAGATAATTTGTCTTCCTTTTATCGCTCCTTTAAAGCAGCGCTTTGCCGGGCCAGCAGTTTCACACAAACACCGACAGCAGTTTGCTGTCTCATGACCCTCCTCTGTCCGGGCCAATTATTCCTGTTTTCATCTTCATCTCAGACAACAGGTATTTTAGTCAGAGCAGGTATCACGCTGCTGGGATTGTGTTACACAGCTGAGAGATTTATTGCTCAGCAAGGGAACGTGTCATACTGCCATCGCTGTTGTTGTCTCGAGCTTTTCATCTAGGTGAGAAGCATGGAGAGGAGGAAGAAGAGGCGAGGGGGAGGCAATGTGGGAGGGATACGGGACAGAGAAGCTCTCAGAAAACACAAAAACATCCTTCTTTTCTCTACAGATTCCTTTCAGAAATAAGATTTTTACTGTAAAAACTTAAAGTTGTTTTCTTTCAAACTGATGTAAAATGTAGGACCTTTAAAATATCCTCAAAATTAAGTGAAAATACCGAGAGAGCTCTTCACCAGCAAAGATGCTGGTAGATCCTAATCATGGAGTTTTTATGTGCTGCTGACCACTGAATTTAAATTTCATTTAGATAATGCTTCCAAATAACTTGCTTGCTTCTAGAAAGACATATGAGGTTATACACTTAAATACATAAAGTATGCATTTGTGCATGAGTGATGTGATTGGAAAATAAATACTTTTTACTTAAATGTTTTAAAACATCACATTTTTTTAATTGTAATTGTTATTTTTTAAATTATTTTTTCCCTTTAAATAATAATAAAATTTGGTAAAGGAATTCTTACAATTTATTAAAATTATATATATGATTTTACTTTAAAAATAGTATTTTAACTATATTAATGAATGAATTTGCGTAAACACTGTATTTAAAAATTTACAACAATTTAATTATTTAAAAGACATTTTACTATTTATAATAGTACTGTGTCTTGTGTATTTATTTTAAAACATCTTAAAAGTGTAATTAAATAAAAATAGTTCAACATCAATATAGTATTCCTTATGTTTTAATATTTTTTACCTGTTTTCTTAATTTACTTTTGTTATTATAAAGAAAAAGCTTTCATTACTTTGAAACTATCAATTTAATATCCTCAAAGACAATCAGATGTTGATGGAACAGATGAAATCATCTGAATATGAACTCAGTTTCTTCACACCTGCGACGTCCTGAACAGTGTGTGAAAATGTGGGGAAGAATACACGATGCAGCTTCTGCTGCTGGTTTTAATTACATGTATCATCTCTGCAGAGGACCATATTAACATAATGTCATTATTATCATGCGATGGCATTTTCACATCTGTGTTCATATAAAATCAGAAATATATATATATATATATATATATATATATATATATATATATAAAATCACAGTAGCATTATCTCCTTGGAGGAATTTCTGCCACCTCTTTGATCTTAGTACAACTGCATTCATTAACAGCCTGACATGACCCTGCCAACAGACAGCAAATATACCCACAGCACTTAGAGCTAAACTAAATCATAATAGGACAATAATAATAATAATAATAATAATAATAATAATAATAATAATAATAATAATAATAATAATAATAATAATAATAATAACAACAACAACAACAACAACTTGGATTTATGTAGCGCCTTTCACGATACCCAAGGATGCTGAACAGTAAGAGGAAAAAAACAACCCCTAGGAATTGAAGAAAAAAACAAAAAAACAAAAAAAACCCCAGAAGGACAGAAGGTGATGACTTTTTTGCTAATGAAATATTTAAATAAAATCTACATTTTGAATAAAATTTCTTTTTCTGTGCAAGATTCTCACACAGGGCTGTGCTTGGTGAAGCACCCACCTACATCAGTGAACCTTTGCAGCCATATGTCACCACCAATCTTCAATTAGTACTTTGCAAATTTTGAAATATAACTTCCCTTTATTGTGATGTATTCGAGCCACTCCCCCAACCACCCTCCTCCCTTTCTCAATCTTGAACTTACCTATGGTTTCCTGGAAAGGAAACAGGAAGGAAAATGTACTAACTTTTCAAGACAAGTGAATGCAGCACAAGTCTAATATGAAATTGCTGTTGGAAATGAAAGTAAAAAAGGACTGTATTAGTCTACCACTGAAGACTGCAGCTCTGATGGTGAGTTTTTGCTGAGGTAACATTTCACTTGAACCCCTAATAAGTTTAACTTCCAACAGCAGCAGCGTGTTTACCCACAGAGCCCTGATCTGCTACAACAATCCCTCTGAAAGACTTCAGCTAGATTTGTCTTTGTTCCTTTCTTCATTTAAAGCATGTATGTGTGCGTGCATATGTACACACACACACACACACACACACACACACACACACACACACACACACTGCAGTGAATTGCCTCACCCATGCTGTGTATTTACTACAGAAATCAAAGTCTGTGCAAGTGTTGTGTCTTTATGTTGTGGAGGTGCTATGTCATCTACATTCACAAACACACACACACCCTCAGCAGGAGTCTCTGTAAAGTGATGACTAGAAGGGAACACTTGTTCACTGTCTAAAGCATCAAGCATTTTTATCTGCCTTCATGTATTTATTTTTTTAAAGGCAGGATACATCCATCAGCTTCATCTAAAGCCCCTTTCTGACCTGCAGAACTTCATGCAATTTAACATGTTTGTCTGAATAAACAGTTTTACATAACAATTATGACATAATATTCTAAATTCGAACACCCACACAAGACTGAACTGAATGCTGTTTGCCTATGTATTACAAACATTCATAGATTATTGAATGAGCCTACTAGGCACCCAAGGAGCCAATGTACCCACTCAGCCAGGGGACCCTAGTCTTTACCTGGACAATATCTTAGAGGTCAACAGACCCAGACTCAGACAGGCTGGAACAGACAAAATGGTCCTTTTTGCAGTGGATAAACTCATCATCACTGCAACAGGTCAGTTAAACCAAGCTTGTTCTGATCCCTGGAGCATCAATTAATGCTGTTTTGTAGCTTATTTATACACATGCGTTATTCAGTGCAAACATATTTCCCTTGATAGAGGTCACTTGCAATCTGCTGGGTGACAAGTCTTTGATTAATGCCACTAGCATCCCACCAACTTCTTAATGTGGACTTTGTGTCTCTCTACATGGATACTGTTATCCATGTATGGGATATGCAAGATTAAATTACACCCCCAGGATGAGTAAATCCTGATGTATTCTAGATCAGCCAGACTGAAACAGACAAACTGCCCTCACAGCCCTAGACTGGAACAGACTCACTCTATCATGGTTCAGTCAGAATCTGTGGTTATAATGCTGTTGTTAGGTGACTGAAGCTTTAGAAAAGACAGAAATCACAAATGCAATCATGGAGCAACACCATGTCAATATGGAAACATTGCTCTGATGATTATGAAGCATCCTCTGGAGAGAATGAATTTAGGCAGCAACTTTCATGTCCGCCAGGTTCTTGAGATATCTCTCGCTGAACCAAAAACCTGTTACTGGCCCCATATATCAGTGGAATCCTGTTAGTGTGTATGTGTAGCTGTCTGTCATTGTCACAGTGTGAGAAAGCATCCTCCTGTTTGCATCTAGGTGTCATTACAACAAGACAACAGTGCGTTAATAAAGAGAATGACTGGAGCGTGTGTGCTTTTGTTTTCCATGCTAATCAGCCAGCTGATGCTGCTGCTCTCTGCTTTGTTCAGCTGAAACAAACAGAGCAGCATCACTGTCAGCATCACGCTCAGAGCTGACATCTTTCCTCAAATCAATATTATTGTTTTCATTCATCCTCCTTTGTTTATCCAATAAAGGTTGGGCTTAGTTTGGAAGCTGCCCATAGAACCAGCCGAATGCTAAAGTGCTTCCAGTGGATCATAAAGTCAGTCCAAAAAGTTTTCAGCTTGACTGAGAAAGTTTAGATTCATATGGGTTCAAGGACAATGGTTTGGAAGAAAAACAATTATTGGGTACAGAAAAGCCTGAAATTATGTTAAATTCACCCTGACTTGTTAACAATTTTTGGCTTGATTAAGTGACATAATTATGTTCATGACTAAGAATATTGCAGTCTGACACAATATGAAGAAAATGGTTGCAGGATGGTGATATATAAATGCACAGCAATATGAAGCAACATGGATAAAACTCTATGAGAGAACAGTAATGCCAAACATTGCAGTTGTCCCACTCTTCCCTTTTTGAAGAGCTCATCAGTAACATAAAAACCCTACAATATTAGAAAGAAACCCCAACAATCACACAGCTCCCTACGAGCAAGCACTCGGAGATAGTGGGAAGGAAAAACTCACTATTAACAGGAAGAAACCTCCAGCAGAACCAGACTCAGGGAGGGGCAGCCACCTGCCTCGTCCAGCTGAGGGTGAGGGGAAAGAAAAGAGAGCAGAGAGAGACGGGACAAAAGACACACTATGGGAGAAAGAGACAGAGTTTTATAATTACCAATGATTAAATGCAGTAGTGGTGTATAAAGTGCTCTGTTAGGATAATAAGGTACTATGATGTCTTCAAGCTTTTAACTAGCTTTTCAGCATCACTCTGAGACAGGACGTTTCTAATTGTAGTGATACTGCACAAATGAATGAAGGCTGTCATATTTGTTTTAAATGTGCAATGAAGGACATATCCTGGTCAAAAATGATGCCAAGATTCCTCACAGTGTTGCTGGAGGCCAAGATAACACCATCTCAAGTAAATATCTGGTTAGACACCATGTTTCCAAGAGTTTTAGGACAATCACCTCAGTTTTGTCTAAATTTAGAAGTAGGAAACTAGATGTCATCTGGGCCTCTATGTCTTTAAGACATTCCTGTAGTTTAACTAGTTGATTTGTATCATCTGGTTTCATGGATAAATAAAGCTGGGTGTCAACTGTATATCAATGAAAATGAATGCAGTGTTTTCTAATACTATTGCCTAAACGAAGCATGTATTGTAAAAGTATTGGTCCCAGCATTGAACCCTGTGGAACTCCCTGACTTTTCTGTGTGAGGAAGATTCCCCATTTACATGCACAAAGTGGAAGATAGTAGATTAAATGAATGGATAAGATTCAAAACACTACAGCACAGTTCCTTTAATACCAATGGTGCGTTCTAATTTCTGTAGTAAAACATTATGAGGTCTAGCAGGAGAAGCACAGTCCACTGTCAGAGGCCATAAGAAGATAATCTGTAATCTAGTTTTATGTCTAACCTTTTATGTGTATTTCTGGCTAGATATGGGTTGACACACCCTGATCACCTGGGAGCTTTCACAGTGGGTTTCCTCCAGGTGTTGCCCCTGTTGACCTGTCCAGGGCATACCTCTCTTTTGCACTGTCTCAACTGGGCAACCCCAGCTCCGCTGTGACCATAGGATGGATAAAGTTTTAAGAAAATGGATAGATGATCAAATTTATCTGGTGATGATGCTATTTTTATGACCAGTGAAATTAAGATTATGGCTGTATTGCTATTGATTTAAATAGGAGCTTGACCTTGCTAGTCACAAATAACTGGCCAGAGGGATTACCAAAATGGCTGCCATGTGGCAAAGCTTGCTTCTTGAAGGACTTTGTTGTTTGTTCTTTACTGAATCATGTCAACATGATGCAACATGTTTCATCAAGTTGTAACACAACCAAACATAATGTCATACAACAGAAGATACATTAACTTGTAACACATTGCCACGGTATCCAATTTGATACAATGTAGCATGGTGCAGTATAACCAGTACAACATAATGCAATCCAGTATGAATATGCTAAATTACTGCACTGCAATATAACACAAAATGTAATATAACACAGAAAATTGCAAGTGGATGCAACGCAGTGTGAGGCGAACCTTGTGAATTAATAATCTGAAAACAGTTCATAAAGTAAGGCTGACTTTACAGTGGACTGATTCTATAAACAGCAAAAAACAAAAAGTTCTGGAAGGAAGATTCATGTTTTTCATCATATGTATTTCTATTTTGTCTTTCCAAGTCTTTTTTTGACTCTTTTTCTCTCTGTGTGTGTATGTGTGTGCCAGCCTGAGCTCTGAGCTTTCTGTTTTCCCAACAGCCTCACTGAGTTTACAGACACAAAGACTTTTGCAACAAATCCCCTCAGCTCCTCTGGTCTCTGGGGTTTATCTTTGTGTGCCTGTGTGTGTGAGTGTCTGCGTGTGTTACTCATATTAGATATATCACTGTTTCTTTGTGTGTGTCAACTTTGTGTGTCTGTGTGTTTATCAGTAATCAAGGGAATTCAGCAACTCTCCAACAGTCTGTCACTGTTTATGTCTATGTCTCTTTGTTGACTTCCTCCATTTCTTTTTTAGCATTTTATTTCTTTGACATCCATATTTTACTCAAAATATCTAGTAACAATGTTCTGCTCAGTGTAAAGAATAGGTCTGCTAAATTTTCTTATTGTCAGTAACCTCCAACATCCACCCCCCACCTGAATGATCCATTTATTTTATTGCTTCTCTTTCTACTGTATTTTATTATGATGCCACTCTCAGCTTCAACTGGTTCCTACTACAGTGGTTTATGCTACAAATATATACACAGTTTAATTTAGAACTGTTTAGAAAAAATCATAAAACCTGGACACTAGTTTTTAACTAGCAAACTTTTTTTGGTTTGTTTTATGGAGGCTAACATCAGCATCTAATTAATTCACAGTTTCAGCTCTGGTGTATTTGGGGTGGTAAAATTGACTAAAATCATTGTGCATGGTATAAGTTTTACATTTATTTATCGGGCTTTACAATCAAGATTACCATTTTTATAGTATATCAAATGCTTCAGACTCTGTATTTTCTCAGGAAATAACCTTTAATTTATGCCATTCATGGGCAAATGTGTATATTTATCTTTTTATAATATAAAATTTCATTGGACTTGGAGAGTCACTTTGGTGATGTTGGTAAATTTGTAATCTGGTTGAAAAGCTTTTAAAAAAAAGCTTTTGCTGCACTGTTAGACAATATAAGTGTTTTTAAGTTCCTCACTGACTCCAGTGAACAAAGACATTGGTACACATTCTGCAGCTGTAATATTATATTACTCTGTGTTTGAGTTCCAGGTTTGCTGCTGAGTAAAAGGTAATAACGGATTCCCTTTTTATGAATTCAAGAAAATAAAACAAGATTTCATTCATGTCAAAACTTCACATTTACATGTAGCTTAGCTGATATGGATCAGTTCAGTCAGTTTTATTGGGTTGTGTATTTCTAACAAAAACTGAGCACTCAAATGTTCCACTGCCTTTACCTTCAAATGGTGCACACTGAACCAAACGAGAGCTGAAACAGCAGATGATATTAAACCAAACTGGGGTGAAAAAATAAAATAAAAAATAGGCCCAAAAACTGTAGTGAAAACATTTGAAAAATATTAAAACAAACCAGGAAATAAACAGTGAATACCATTAAAAAAAATGCAAAAAAACCCTAGGTCTAAAACTTAAGAGAATACTAGACTGAGCAAAATTCCCCAGCCTTCCCTACCACCTCTAAAGTTCACTTTGTTTTGTATTGCATTGGACTGTCTGTGCGATAAAGTGAATAATGCGATGACCTAAGCATTTATGGATCATTTTCAGAGATGTTACAGAAAATTTAAAAGCTTTTTGCTGTGTGTCATAGAGTGTGGCTAGGAGTATTATTTATATGTGAAGTAAGTTGGACATCACCCCAAAAAAGCTTTTTTTTTTTTTTAACATACAAAGTATGTTTAAATGACTGCTACATTTTAAGCTGCAATTTATATTTTCATGAGGGATGCTACTGGTCTGCAATGAATGGAATATATTCCTACATACTTCTACTTGTACTACAATTGTATGCTTTTTTAATGAATGCTATTTTATGCCTTATATGTTAACAGTGACAGGGAACAGATCTGACAACATTTCAACCTGCTCCTTTAGTTTCTGTCACATTTATCAATAATAAATGGACATAAAAACACCTCAAACCAAACAACAAAACACCATCTGTGCCATCACAGGAGAAAAGGTATACATGTGATATCTGCATTTGGGTGTATCATTTAGTACATGTGAAGTACAAGTGTATAACTGCATCTGTGTCTTTGTGTAGTGAGCGTGTGCGTTAATCACTGTCAGACTACCATCAGGCCAGGTGGTGTTGTCTTTAAATCCAAGCCCCAGCTGTACCTGCTCCACCTAATAAGTCTGTGTGTTTGTGTGTGTGTGTGTGTGAGTGTGAGTGTGTGTGCATCCTGGGATGTGGTTGATGATCCAATTCACCAGAGGAGGCAGAAGCGGCATTTCCCACTCCTCCCAAATCACACCTCCAAACCCTCAATACCCTCAACTCCGTATTAAATCTTGCCACTGTTGTTTGTGTTTGTGTATTTGTGAGTGTGTTTGTGTCATTCATATGTGTGTGAATTTTCACAGACTGCCATTTCCCCCCATGAGCTCATTTTTTTTTGCTCTCTTGTCGTCCGTCACTCATCCTTCGTTCCTCCTTTTTGTCTGTGTTGTTTTCACATGATGCCTTGGGAAACATCATCAACAACAACAGATACAAACACACACCATGGCTGTGTGTCTATTTAGACAACAAGCTATTGTTACATGGAGAGCTTTTCACACAAAGACTCAGACAAGGCAGTTTTAATGTAGTGGAAGAAAATATATACGTGTATGTTTGTGTGCATTTTGTGTGTGTTTGGCTGCTGAATGATGACCCCCCCTCAGGAGCAACTAGAAGTAGGGGAAAAGAGACAGATAGAAAGATAAATGCATAAAGACATGGATAACTTGTAAAGCCTGTACAAGAATTGTATTTGTAATTTATAGCTTTATAATACACATTTTTTTAAAGCTTCATAGCTCAGTTACACTACACCAAACCAGGGTAAAGCACCGAAGCATCTCGGGTCAACATGGATAAAGATACCAAATAAAAATATACTAGACCAGGGTTTGAAGTACCAGGAACACTCTGTGTAATCCAGACTAAAGCACTACATGGCAGTTGACCAAATCAGGACCCTAGCAAAAGGGAATGGTGCACCAAATGAGGCAAATGAGTAATGGTCCAAATGAGGGCTTAAACGTCAGAGAATAATAGATGTAACGAGGACAAAAGCACCAGAGAACAATGAACCAATCTACACTTAAAAAGAAATTGAGAATGCTGGACAAAAGCAGGTTTAAAATACCAAATAAATACTAGAACAAACAAAGGTTAAAACACTAGTGAATAATGCACCAAATAAGGACTAAAACAGGAATATTGATGGACACAGTTGATTGGTTTTATCTCATTTAGGATGGACGGACAGGCAGGCAGGTTTTGAACATCACGAGGACATACCATGACCTTTATTTCCATCTATGGCTTCTGTGTGGAGACAGTGGAGGTTTACAAACACTTTGGTGTTCACACTTACAATAAAATACAGAACCTTTACAAGAAGGGCCAAAACTGTCTATTTTTGGAGACGACTGAGGTGCTTTAGCATCTGCTGGATGATGCTCAGGATGTTTGATGAGTCTGCAGTGTCCAGTTTCGTTCCCTATGCTGTGGAGTAGCAATCTGATGCTAGATCACAACAGACTCAATAAACTGATCTGCAAGTCAAGTAAAGTTGTGTGTGTGGAGCTCGATTTTCTGACAGAGGTTTCAGAAAGGTCCAAGTTACAGTCACTCCTTCACACCCTCTCCATCTTGTGCCAGACAGCCACTGGAGCCTGTTCAGCAAAAGACTCATTCAGGCACGATGCACCGCAGAACACCACCGGAAATCATTCCCACTCGTGGCCATCAAACTTTCTAAATCCTCCTTATGACACCTGGAGTATTTTCACTTGTGATATCTTGTATTTACTGCCCATAGTATTGTTTTAACTTTGACATTTTAATGTAACATTGTAGTTTGAGTGCCTTAGTTTTACTTATTTTGTTTACATTATTATATTACTTTTTATATTTTAAGTGCGTGTGTCTGTAACAAAACAATTTCCCCCTGGGATTAATAAAGTATTCTGATTGTGATAGATAGAAAGACAGATAAAGGCTGCAAGCAACGGGGAAGGTGAGGGAGACAGAACTTCTCTGTTTTTATCTCCCAGATCAATCCGTCTCAGCGGTAAATGGAGATTATTAAACAGCAGGGGGGAGGGGGGAGGGAGGGGATGCCAATCAACTCATGTCTCTCTCCCCTCCATCTTTACTGCCCTTGGTTTCCAAGGTAACCATCTCCAGGCCCACGACAGCCAAGGGATGCAGGGTTTTCTCTCTCTCTCTCTCATACAGTATACACACACAAAGAGATTAACATGCTCTTTAAAACTAAACACACAGAAACAAACACAAAGTAAAAAAAAACCTCACACACCAACATACAGACATAAATGGAAAGACGTGTACATGCTAACATGCAAACGGTCCTTACAGGACCTAAATGAATGCACATTTAGGGTACTTTTATTATGCACTGGCAATTACACACATGAAATATGACACATATGGAAAAAAATAACATAAAATGTATGAACTCTATCTGGAAAACAAACTCTCTCATGCACACAACACTCCTACAGTATACACAAGCACACACTCTGACACACACTGTCTGCACTCACTACCTGGTTATTAGTGTGTATATTTTTCTGTGTATTTCTGCTTGTGTATTCGTGTTTGTGTATCTATGTTTGATGTTCTACACCAGCAGACAGGGAGAAGCTGCTTCTGTCACTTCAACTAAACAAAGAAGAGTCAGAGTTGGCGCGTGCACACGCACACACACACACACACACACACACACACACACACACACACACACACACACACACACTGTTAGGGGTTGGTGGAGAGGAAACCAGCTGATGGATATGCACTGCATGCAGTGTGTGTGTTGTTGCTCATGTGTTTAGTTCAGGTACATATGCAGGTAAAGACGCAGGATGCCGGATGGAAGCTGGTTACCATGGTTACTGCTATGCTGTGGTAATGCTAATGCAGTACAGATGCAGGACAGGCAGGGAACTTCAATTAATAACTGCTGTACACTTTCAAAGTACTGCGACTTCAGTAATAACTGAACTGAAGGAGCTGCTGTTTCTATGAGGAGAAACAAAATCAAGTGCGATCCTTCCAAAAAGATGAAGCTGGCAATGAAACTAACAAGTGTTTCATTTGCTAGTTAGATGTGATGTGGTATAGCGTGATGTTTCAAAATGTTTGAAACAGCCCATTTTACATGTCCATACAGTCATATGGATTCAGAGAAAGCTTTTATTTCATATTTTTTGTCAGAGTTATGTAAGAGAGGACCCAAACGAAGGATACTGGCGAAAGATTGGTCAACTTTATTGTGGCTGAGTCAAAATTCCATAATAAACAAAGTCTACGGGTACACAAAGAGCCATCTGCACGGTCAAGCGCACAAACATCAGATGTATGAGGAAAACAAAGCACACAGCCAGTAATATCACAAAAGGCGCGTTAAAGAGGAGCACAGAGGAAAGGGGGTAAAACTAACCCAAAACAAGACAGTAAGCTAAACCTTTAAGTTGAAGCAGGAAGTAAACACAGACTAATACTAATCACAGAGGCAAGAACAGAAAACACTGACAGAATGACGAGAGTGAATGTGCAATGCAATTGTCACCTTAAAATAGGGCAGAACTCAACACCCTAGTCACCTAGAAAAGATTTTTCTAACATAATTTATATTATAAAAGGGTGTCTTTAAACCATAGACCCTGCAATTTGGCTGCTGCCATGTGGATTTTTTTTTTTTAGCAATAAATTACCATATTTGTTGGAGAAATTGGAGTGTTCAATTATCAACTAATGCTAAGAAATTAGTTTAGCAAGCTGCAAACTCTATGGCTGAAAATCACAGACACACATACCTGTTAATTGGTACAAATGAATTCTAGAATTTCAGTCACCAGAACTGAAGCTCAAACTTCTTGGGTGGCCTTTACCACACAGCAGGCCACATTATTTATCAGATACTACCATTAAAACCATTAAAAATGCCCCCAAAGACACCTATCTCAAGATAATACACGAGTTCTTAAAAATAATATAAATCATATCACTTACAGTCATAATGTAGTGGAATTCTATCCGTAGGATCCAAAAACCTTATTTTGTGCCAGGCTTTAAATATGGTATTTACATGGCTCAAGTTGGACTTCCTTTTGGTGGCAGCCTCAAGCGGCCTCTGGAGGAAGTGCAGTTTTCAGCACTTTGCATTCGCTTCTTTTTTCAAATCTGGAAGTTGCCACTCGTCTGTCCCTTTACATGCTTTTACAGAAAAAAAGACTGATATCTTTGCTTACTTTTAAGACTTGTTCTTGTCCATGACAGGCACTAAAACTTAATCGAGCAGGAATCAAGAGGAAATTGAACAGGCAAACAAAAAAGCAGTGAGTCTGCAGAGAGCCTGGAACAAGAATGAATCTGATGAAGGCTAAATTCACGGCTGCGTTTCTGTGTGTCCAGGTTGACGGCTGCAGTATTGTGGGCATTTTAAACCTTCGTGGCTATTTTTCTACATGGGCATTTTGTGTCTCTGCATCTGTCATTATAGTGATTTTGTCTCTTTGTGTCACTTTTGTGTATCATCAAGGTCATTTTGTGTCTCAAGATCCCTGACACAATTAACAGTGGCTGAAAAAACAAGCGCTTTACTGTTACAAGCATATTCCTATAAATCCCTCTGCTTCTGCATATCCTGATGTGAAGTCAAAGTGGAAATTAACTTTCTCCAACAGCTGAAACTTTCTGTGGGTGTTTGCCGGGACAGCAGAACTATCTCTGGGGCATTTTGACCTTTCAGATCAGCTGAGCATTCTGGACAAACTGTACACGATCACTTCCTTCAGCCAGTAAAACTGACATTAACCAGCAAAAATAAGCTCCAGCAGCCCTTTCTTCCTCTGATACTACCCCGCCATAATAAAGCTCCTTTTTTGTTTTCCCAGCTTTGCTCTCAGTGATGCCGCCAAACAGTGAAAGCAGCTACACAAACTGTTTGTGTGGCGGCAAAACAGCGTCCCATCAAGTCCAAAGAGCTGCACTATCATCATCATCATCATCATCGCCATCACCATCATCATCATCATCATCATGCTGCTATCACTATCACTCAGCTCTCTGCAACATGATGCCTACTTAGGATGCACTTGTGGGGGTTTGGATGTTTCTCTGTCTGGCACCCATTTCCCCTCCTGTGTGAAGGCACTGACACCTGGGAAGATTGAACATCCCGTCGCACAGAAGCCCCTTTTGTCAGGCTGAATATGCTTCGCTATTTGCCGGCACCATTAGAGAGCAGCTTCTTTCTTTCTTTCTTTTTTTTTTTTTTTTTAAGCATTGTTATTCTCAGAGTATT
>JASGAU010408577.1:0-14558 GCA_030220045.1 Australoheros facetus
TATATATATATATATATACACATTCATATCCAACTGTCTCTAGAGCTTGCTCAGAATGGTGTGTGGATAGAACTGCCCATTTGCAAAGTAAAGTCATAGAAAAATGGCCAAAATACACTGTGAGCGTTTTGTTGAATTACATTGTGTTATGTGTTTTGCGTGAGGTTATTTGTGCATTATGGGCATGTGTGCACTCTTTGTATGGATTGGTCTAAGGCCCAGTTCCCTTTTGCAGTTCCCTGGTGATAACAAAAAATAACGTTTGTCATAATTTGATTCTGACTGGCAGACAGGAATTTCCAGCAACTGCAAAAATTCGCAGTACTGTCTAATTATGCATTACTAGTTTGTGCCTTCCAGATACTAGAGTTTGAAGTTGTTGCCTAATAACTTGTAACCAAGAATACAGAAGTGGTTGTTTGTGCATAAATTGCCTGCAGGTCCAGCACAGGGATGTGGTGGGTACCTGTCCATGCCCATGGGCATGTTTGGTTCACCAGATCCAAATCTAGATGGCACCTATGAGCCAAGAATGGACTGCCTATGGACCATTGAGATGCCAGTCAACAGTGCAGTCAATCTGACCTTTAATTCCTTTGAGCTTGAGACCTCCTCTACCTGCCGCTATGACTACGTCAAAGTAAGTATACTAAGGGCACATATTTCTTTCACTTTAATATAATTCAGTAACAACACAGATGTTTTAAATACAGTACCAGTCAAAGGTTTGGACACACGGTTGACTGGTACTGTACATTCAACTCAGTTTTCTAAAAAAAAGGCCACATTACATTTCATGGGTAACTTTGTGAATACATCTTTGAATGCACCATAATACTGATAATTATAGAAAAGGTTTTACCAACAGCAACTTATGCATCCATCATTCTAGACTATTACAAACTAAATTGTTCACACATTCTTGCAGTGTGGCACTGTAATAAAAGAGTTGTGGTGCCTGCAATCTACCTGTTTCTCACTGGTGCATGATCAAAGGAACAATAACAGAAAGGATTCCCCCAGCTGTTGAGCAGTTCAAAGCCTATAATAAGAATGGGTAAACATTTCGCAGCTATAGAAATTGGTCTTTTGAGTTAACAAAACCTTAAAAGTGTTATTAAAAGAAGAGGTGAGGCAACACAATGTGAATCATGTCCCAACTTTTTGTTGCTGGCATCAAATTAACATCAAACATTTTTCAAGAGAAGATTTATATGGTGTCTTTGTGCTGTTTTCGATCAGTTTAAATGGTTCCCAAATTATTGCATTCTCTTTTCTGTTACATTTTACACAGCAAACCAACTCTTTTGGAAACAGGGCTGTGATTATGTCTATTAGAGCAATTACTGGCAATTACTTGCAGTGATATCAAACATTAGCAAACTGTAGGCAGCAGACATCACCTAATGTTTTCATCTGTGTGCTGCAACAGTGAAATGAAAAATGATCGCGTTCATGCCATATTGATGCACTTGTGCAATTCATAATACCAAAAGTAGTAATCAGCATAATTCTTTCTTTTAATAGTAATATAGCATACACTGACCCTACTACTATGACTAAATGAACTTGTTGGGTTTTTTTTTTATCTTTATCAGGTTTATGATGGTGACAACATGAACTTCCCTTTGGTTGGGACATTTTGTGGAAACTCCATCCCTGCTTTCTTTATATCAAGTGGAAACTTTTTGACTGTTCACTTTGTCACTGATGGTTCAGTACAGAGGCGAGGCTTCAATGCTACCTACAGAGCAGTGCCATGTAAGAAACATTATCATCACCTTTTCTGCACCACAGTCAAGGTTGCATTTTCACTCAAAGAGTCATCAGACAGTATTTTACACACAAAATCTGTCATCTTTTTTATTTGGCATAATGTGCTGAGACTCTAAACAACTACACACATCTAAAGAAGATCTTCTGGTATTTCTCGTATGTGCCATTAACGAAGCATTATTTATAAGTATTTTTTTGTCCATCACATTCTCCAGTGAACGAGACGCTCAAATCCATACATACACGTAGCCATAAATGGCTTCCAGTTTACAAAAATATGTTTTAATTTTTTTATTTTTTATTATTTCAGTCAGTTCTTTTTTAATTTATTTTTTATTAAGGCTTAAAATGTATTTGTTGATCTAAGTGAAAAATTAGTTTGTCAACTATGCAGGTCCAACCTCAGCTTCTCAGTAGCATTGTTTTGGCTGCTTACTTTAATCAGAGGATTAAAGTAAGTAGTCACCTAAATCAAGACACAGAGGTAAGTCCTGGCTACTGCAGCAAGGAAGCAAAATGACTGTGGAAAAAAAAAGGGGCTCACACCAGAAATGAAAGCATTTATGAAAAAAAAAAAAAAAAAAACATCACATGTTCAATATCATTTGGAGAGTTGAATTCAATTCTGAAAATGCTACCATGCCACATAACATCCTTTCATTGAGTTTTTCATAATGGCAAATGTTCCTAAGGCCTTGGAACCACTGTAAGTGATTTGCAGTGACAATGGTAAACTCTATGCAATCATGACAATATTGGGATGGACTGTGAACAGGCCAGTGATATGAGACTGTGGATGTGCATGTGAGCAGCCAGAATTCATTCTCCCATTATTACAGATTATGAAAGATTCCAGTTGAGTAAGTCACCTGCTGAGCAGTTCTTACCTTTAAAAATTATTTCTCATCTTCACTCAACCATTATAGAGTATTCCACTTCTTAGTCTTCAAAATCTTTCACATTGTGTTTTGTGTCATTGTCATTTCTATCATGAAATGCAGTTAAAGCAACTTTTGCTGCAGTTGGCTGAGTCAGACCAGATACAGTATAGCCATATATACAGCTGCTTCTGTCTTAAATCCATCCATCCATCCATCCATCCATCCATCCATCCATCCATCCATCCATCCATCCATCCATCCATCCATCCATCCATAATAAACTCTAGTTACCCAGTGTCACGAGAGTTTATTATCTACTCTGTTTCACAAATGTATGTTTTACAGAGGGACTGTTCCAAGCCTTCTCTATACTTTTTCCTCCCTTCATTCTAGTACATTGATCTTGATTCAAAGGAATGCTGTTACAGAACAAGTCTGGCAATTTTCCTTTGAAATAAATGTTGATTATACCAAAGGGTGAATAATCTGTTCTTTACTTTTAATGTTTTGTTTTGTTTTGTTTTTAAAAACTTCTAATTGTGTCTGCCTTCCCTCAGTAATTTGTGGAGGGACACTTAACGCCACGACTGCTGTCCAGACCCTGACCTCACCTTTCTTCCCCAATGAATATCCTCCTTATACCTCCTGTCGATGGATCCTGGATGCTGCAGCCCAAGAAACCATCAAAGTGTCCATCCAGACCTTTGTCCTCCAGTCTGGCCAGAGCTGTTCTACAAACTACCTGGAGATGAAAGACTGGCCTATGGTGAGTACAGACTGAGACAAGACCAACATGTGCTCTATTATGTACTCTTGGGTGGTCATTTGCTTTCCTAAATAACTATCATTGCTATCAATTTGTAGAAGCTTAAGGTGAAGTTACGCCAATTGTTTTTTCCTTATTTTATTTGAAATGTTTATGTTATGTGCACTAAATGTAATCTAGGCACAAGTCGTGTGGAAATTAAGAATTGTCTTTCATGGTCAATGTGAAAAAAACTTGTTCTAAAAAGATGCTGTATTCAATCTTATTTGGATTTATAACATTGTTTATAGATTGATAATTTTCAGTGCATGCACAGATTGAGATGCATTTTCACAGCTCAAAATTTATAATAGTAATATTATGTCTGTAACCATAATAATCCCACAGTGATACATAAATCTCTGCCTTTTTAGCCTTTGGTATATTTGGGAAAATGTGTGAACTTTTTTTGACATATAATAATATAATTATAATATTTGAGGTCTTGCATAAATATACAGTATATTCTGTTCATAAAAATCAGTAATACCTGAGAATTTACTAATTGATTTCCTTGTAATGTAATTGATCTGCTATTCGTATTCAGATAAACTGGTTGGTTGGACCAAGATCAGTCTTGGTCTTGGACAGTTTTCTCGTTGGCCTAAGCAAACCAGTTTCTTGTTCAGTGTGAAAGAACCCTCTGTCACAGTAGCAATATCTATGAGTATTAGACTGATGTGACACTCAGTCTAATAAGATTTGTGTGTTTTTCAGGGGGACTATGGGCAGTCTCACAAGTTCTGTGCATCAGATGGTCATCCACCAGACTTCTACAGTTATGGCAGAACAATGCACATACAGTTCAAATCTGACACCTTCATGACAGGAAATGGACTCAGTTTCAATTTTCAAATTGCCAGTAGGTATCTTGTTGAAAATGTTGTGGCAAAATGCCAAATGGACAAACAGACCCAAAATATCCTTCTTAAAATAAAAATGGTCGTGCATATTTTATGACTGACAAAAATACAGTTTTCATAGGCCCCTTTTACTGAATTACTCCCTGTGAAAATTGCACAATATTTTTGGTAAGCATTATAAAGGCTGATTGCACCTAGCTCCCGGTAAGTGCTCTGATTATAGTTTTGGTGTTTTTCAGACTGTAGCCGAACTTATGAACAGGAATTTGGCTACCTGAAGAGTCCAGGCTGGCCTAATGTGTATCCCCACAGCATGGATTGCGTCATCATCCTGAGGGCACCACAGAATAGCTACATCTCCTTCTTTTTCAACAATTTTGATGTGGAGAGCCACCCCAACTGTGATTTTGACTATCTTGAGGTAAAGAGACCCTCTGTGTGTGTGCATATGTTAGATAAAGTCTTGTATGCTTGGAATAAATTACTGGATGAAAGTCGCTTGTAGTGTAAAGGAATTTGAATGGTCTGTAAGAAAAGAGAAGCTCTGTCTAAATGCCAATCCATTTATCAACACAAATTACATGTTTTACTAGATAGTATAACAGTGTCCAGTCCTAAAGGAATATGTTTTTATTTTTGACCGTAAAATCTGGCCTTACTGTTCATCATAAGGTGTTACAGAGGGTTGTCATCAGGGCTCTGGTCATGCTAGTCAAGATATTCTAAGCACTGCGAACAATAGCCTTTTTTTTTTTTTGGCGTGCAGGCTTTCCTTCGTTGGAAGTAAGGGGTTCAATCCAGGGAATAGCAGGGCCTAAAATTTTGACATGGATATCTGTTTTGCTTTTGTCCAAATACTGTATACCATATATTATACAAGTTGTATAATATATTATACAACTTATATATATTATACAATATTGTATAATATATTATACAAGTTGTATAATATATATAATAAAAAAGTTCTGTTCTGTGTGTAATGTGTTTTATCCTTGTTTCTGTGATCTTCATCTCTCAGATCCGTAACGGCAGTACAGCAGACTCACCACTGATTGGCCGGTTTTGTGGAAGCACTCTGCCCAGCCCTGTCTTCCCTCAATCCAACCTACTCTACTTACGCTTCAAAAGTGACTTTTCCTTTGCTCGTGATGGCTTTGAGGCCACATGGACATCCTCCCCTCATGGTCAGAGAAGAGAATTATGCTGTTGTGTATTTTGTTAGAACAGGATGTTTTACTATTGCTTTAATTCTTACATATATTTGAAAATCCTTCATTAAACTTTTAAGTCAACATGTATTTAGAATGTTAAAGCCTATTCTATTCATAAAATCATAAAAAAGGACATTCTTAGTAGTAGTAGTAGTTGTCTTAACATGTTATAATTATTTTCAAGGTTCTCCTTGATATTTGTTCTTTGTAATAAATGCTGTTTTTTGTTGTTGGTTTTTTGTTTTTGTTTTTGTTTTTTATCTTAGCCTCTAATTAACACTATTCAATTTTTTTTTTTTTTTTTTTTTTTTCTGATTAGGTTGTGGTGGCACTCTGTTTGGAGACCACGGCTCATTCTCAAGTCCCAACTACCCTGGAACCTATCCCAATAATACCCATTGTGAATGGGCCATCATGGCACCAAGAGGTCGTGTTGTAACCGTTGTCTTTGCCCAGATCAGTATTGATGATCCTGGAGATTGTCAGAACAACTTCTTGAAGTTGTATGATGGCCCAGATACCTCTTCACAGCTGGTTGGACCTTATTGTGGTTTGGTATGTAACCGCTTAGTAGTCTTAACATTTCCTACAGTTTAAGCTAATAATCTTTATCCAGTTTTTATACCTTTTACTACACTATAGTATGCCTTATATAAACTCTATACTATACTACACAGATAAAATTGTACCAGAAATGAGATTTTGTGACACTACCAGGAATAACAAGATAGGAACAAAGTATGACACAACAAAGAACACTTGCAAATTGACGCTATAAATACACTAGCACTAAAATGAAAAGTGGAGCAGAAAATTCCAAAGAAAGCACAAGGTTGGCCCGGCTACAGGGCAAGGCAGAGAAGCAGTTCTGGGAGCGGCCCTCGAGTCAGAGCAGAGCATAGACAGATAAGGGGGTTGACCCTAAAGAGAAGTTAAGCTAAAAAACTCTTTAAGTAGCTGGCAAAGGAGGAGATGGAACGCCTCTACGGGATTGGTTGGACACTGGCAGTGAAGGCAAAGGCCTGGCAGGTGGCGGCAAAGAACCTCTAGAGGTTTGAGAGGAGGGTGGTGAAAAGAAGCAGGGCAGAAAGAAGCAGGCTTGGAACCCACAGGCTTCACCTGATGTGGCAGCTGGGAAAGCTCGGGCTCAAATTCTAGCTGCTGGAACAGACCACGACCTTCTATGCTCAGGCTTTGGCTGCTAGGGCTGGGGCTGCTGGGGCTGGGGCTGTGGTTGCCCCAGCTGAGGCTGATGATACACAGACTCCACTAGCTGGGTTGGCACAGGTGCCTCTGACTTCTCTGGCTGCAATGGCTCGAGATACTCAGGGTTCTCATGATGGTCATCACCAATTTAAGATGGCATAGCAGCAGAACACAGCCTTCCAACTATATGCCAGTTTTTAAATTGTGTTGATAGGCCAAGTAAAAGCAGATTTATGATAAATAATTTACCCAATGTTTTTCCTGAATATTGTTTTCACATTTGATGGACATTTCATGCAGGAAGAAATGGTAAAATGGAATATTCGCTAGCCGAAAATGCTTGCAAGCAAAAAAAAAAAACAAAACACACTCACAAAAATTGTCATCCCATTTCCTATTAGTGGAAAAATGCACCACATCAATCAAGCAAAAAATAATATGGCAATGTGAGGGATTTGGTTGTTGAGCAACAGGTTGTGGGAGTGACGGTGGTGAAAGAGAAAGAGCCTTATAGATAGCGAGTTTTGAAATTTGAGAGGGTCCATCATACGGTTGCGTCATTCTGTTATAAAATGAAGGAAGAAAGGACCCAAATGGAGACTGCAGAGGTCTAATACATGAGAGTATCAAAACAATAGAGACACATTTTTTCAAAATCCTGCAACTCTGTGACTTTCAAAACCTAAAACATACTACTCCAAAGTTGGTCCACCCCAAGGATCAGCTCCCATGGCACAAATGAAGTTAAGTGCCAAGAGGATTGCTGTGAATTGTGCATTGGGGAAAATAAACAGCCACTGGTTAAGCGGATGGTACAACACAGAAGAGCTACCTTGTTAGGCCAGGACAATCGATTTACAGCCACAGGCCAGTGGGCATTCTTTCAGAGATAAGGATGAGGACATTATAGACAGGGAGGAATGCTGGTTTTAGCAGGGAGTCAAGGAGCAATTTATCTAAAAAGGTAACAGGCATTGCCAAACCAAGAAGGGGGCCTAAGAGTACATCCTTCATCATCTTAAAATGCTGCAATTGCAGCCATTCCCCAACTCTCTGTGAATAGTACACATAGCCATTGGTCAATGGTCATGACAATTTGTATATTAACAATCATGAAACTGAGCTTGTGGCTCGCTGTTAGGCAGTTTTGGTAATTGCAGTCATTATGCAACTGTCCTGTTGCATATACGGTTGGGGAATCCTGCAGTCAGCTCAGACTGAAGTCACTTGGATGGATGATGAAATGTTCCTCCTGCTGGTAATGTGTCTAGATGAACAGATTCAATTTTCTGAAAATTGAATCCAGGTAATTTCCTTACACCAGGTAAGGAAATTACCTGGTGTTGAGAAAGCATCAAGATATCTGTACAAAAGTCAGCACAAACATCTGGAGGCACTCCCAAAAGAATATCAAATGTTTAAAAAAATTACCATTTAAAGGGTTTACTTTTTCTTGAGTGTGCAGTATAAGGTAATAACTCATTTACTTACTTACCTATTCATTTTTGCAGTAGGGTATGGGGTCATACCAAAGAATATAATTTGACACGTACATTTCATGCGTTTGTTATCAAAATATGAAATTCCGTATTTATAGCCATGATAGAAAAGGCTTGATTTGGCATGCTGTGTGTATTTCCATATATATGCAGTATTTTCTTTGAGTTCTTTGTTAATAAAATTAAGCACAGACATGCATCACATTGTCAGTCTCACAGATGATGATTGAGATTGGTGATGTGCTACGTTTTCCTGTTTCTCGTTTACTATTTAGAGTTAGACATTGCTGATTGTTGATAGTTTCAATATACAAGTGTAAATTTCTCCTCCCTGTCTTTTTTGTTCAGGAAACCAACATTGCTCCATTCACAGCCACCTCTCACCAAGTCTATGTTGTCTTCCAAGCCCAGGGCTCCACCCTGCCTTCAGGATTCAGACTCACCTGGACCAGCTGATATGCCATTTTCACTCTCTCTCTCTCTCTCTCTCTCTCTCTAGCTATCTCTCTCTATCCCTCAAACACACATACATTAATAAAGCTATTCTGTGTTATAATATTGTGTTATAATAAATGTATGATTCAAGAAGTGCAACAATGTGTCCAGTCTTTTTTTTTTATGTCAGGTGCTGTTTGTTAATCAGAGTGCTGCTACAACAACCCCGCTCACCTGCTGATGATACAGATGTCACAAACTACACATGGTGACACTTATCATATATGACATACACTTTCATTGCTATGCAGATGATACTCAGCTTTATCTATCCATGAAGCCAGTATACACCAATTAATTAAACTGCAGGAATGTCTTAAAGACATAAAGGCCTGGATGGACTTTGATTTCCTTCTTCTAAACTGAGTTAAAACTGAGGTTAAATGTATTCAGCCCCACAACTCTTAGAAACATGTCTGACCAGATACTTTGGATGGCATTACCTTGGCCTCCAGTAACACTGTGAGAAATATTGGAGTTATTTTTGACCAGGATATGTCCTTCAATGCACATATTAAACACATATATAGGACTGCTTAAAAAAAAACAAACAGAGTGATGCTGAAAAGCTAATTCATGCATTTATTACTTCTAGGCTGGACTCTTGTAATTAATTTTTATTAGGCTGTCCTAAAATCCTTCAGCTGATCCAAAATGCTGCAGCTAGAGTACTGACAGGGACTAGAAAGAGAGAGCAGATTTCTCCCATATTGGCTTCTCTTCACTGGCTCCCTGTTAAATCTAGAATAGAATCTTAAATAATCAGGCCCCATTTTATCTTGAAAACCTCACATCACCCCAACTGAGCACTTCACTCTCAGACTGCAGTTTTACAGAGGGTATTTAAAAGTAGAATGAGAGGCTGAGTCTTCAGCTTTTAGGTCCCTCTTCAGTGGAACCAGCTCCCAGTTTGGATTCAGGAGACAGACACCCTCTCTTCTCTTAAGATTTGGCTCAATACTTAACTTTTTGATCAAGCTTATAGTTAGGGCTGGATCAGGTGACTCCAAATCCGCCCTTAGTTATGCTGCAATAGACCTAGGCTGCTGGAGGCTTCCCATGATGCACTGAGTATTTCTTTTCACTCACCTCTTTTCACTCTGTTTATACACCACTCTGCTAATCATTAGTTATTATTAATCGCTGGCTCTCTTCCATGCATGTCCTTTGTCCTGTATCCCTCCCCTCAGCCACAGCCAGTCACAGCAGATGACTGCCCCTCCCCAAGCCTGGTTCTGCCTGAGGTTTCTTCCTGTTAAAAGGGAGTTTTTCCTTCCCACTGTCACAAAATACAGCTTCATCTGATTGTTGGGTTTTCTCGGTTTTATTCTAGGGCCTTTACCTAGAATAATGCAGATTAATTAATTGTTTTTACCAACCGTAAATATGTCAAGAAGGCAGCTAAGGCATCCTGCATTTCATTAATCCTTGATTATTTATTTTATATAGATAGATAGATGGATGGATGGATGGATGGATGGATGGATGGATGGATGGATGGATGGATAGATAGATAGATAGATAGATAGATAGATTTAACTACATCAACTTTACTGTGGTGTTTCATTTTATTTTCACATTTTAATTGTCAGCAAGCACTTCCAGGAACTCTGAAGTCTACATGAATCACATTATGATCCTCCATTCTGAACACTGATGCTGCACTTACTGCCCAAGGGTGATGTTGTGACTCAGCCAAGATCACAGAATCAATTCAGACATCTGAGTGACCACAGACATATTGTTTTACTGTTAAGTCATATGTTACACAGCAGCTGCCTTATCAGAGTAATCAGCATATTTTTATTTTCCAAGTCTGGGCCATTTACTAAAGTCAAAAATATATTTCATCATATTTATTATTTTTCCAGTTTTCTCCCTTAAGCATAAAATTAGAATCTGCCGTCATTAGATTATCTGTATTGTACACATGGCTGTGTAACTAAGAAAACATGGCAATAAGTAGGATGTGAATTATTTGATTTTGGGGGTATTATTATTTTGTTGTTTGAAATGTTGACACTGTTACACAGTGCTATCTTTCACTCTAGGCTATTTAAAGGGTTGTTTCATCCAAATGGCCAAAGCTGAGCAGCTTCCACATCATTTCCATCCACAAAGAGAATGCAAGCAAATAATGAATAAAATAAAATAAGTGGTGAGTTGCTTTTCCTCCTATCCTCCTCTTGAGTCACCAGCTGCCACTGATGTATATGTTTCTGTTTATGTATCTGTATATGCTGTATTATCTGTGTCTATATAGGTCTACATATATTTCATATTGAATAATTCAGGATGTACTTGAAGGGCACCATTTGGCTCTCAGTTGCTTTACCCTGATTTAATATCATGTACTATATTACTCAATTCATGAATACTACAAGAAGCTAATGAACAAGATAAGAAGAACTATAGCTCGGTAAAGAAGAAAAAGCCTCAAAATCAGGGGACAGTGAGAAAACTGACAAGCACTAGAAGGAGTGAACGTATGTCTCATATATTAGCTGCTCTTCATTGGTTCCTTGTTAAACCCAAAATTGAACTTAAAATCCTACTTTTCCACCTGTTCCCTCCACACTTTTCCCTTCCAGTCAATATTCCATCAATATGCTTTGATTCAGCACCCCGGAACAGCCAGCCTTTTCAGCAATGACTTTCTGTGGCTTCTCCTCCTTGTGGATGATCGTCAAGTCAGCAGCCTTCACCATTATTATGGTTGCATGCAGTCAAGTAGACTGAGAGCTATGCTGTATTTTTACTGTTTGAATAGTAATTTGCTCAAACTCGCTATGAAGTATTCTAATAATCTGAGATACCAGGTTCATTAATCACCACCTTTTTCCCACTGCCTTTATGTTTACATACCACTATTGGATGTCATTACACATGATCTTTTCTCTTTGTGTGTGAAGCTGTTTTCATAAACTTGCTGTCATGGCTGGTCTTGGTGTCAGCTGTCCCATTTCTTTCAGTGGTCCTAACAGAGTCAAAATAATGCTTCAGGTGATTTTATACAAACAAATCAGTTTTTTAACTTGATCTGTTGAAGGCAGAAGGTTTACACGTTATTAAAGAACACAGAGTAAATCATTTTAAGTTCTCTTAGTCTGGTCATACAGGCACGTTTTGGTTTCTTGAAAGATAATTGTTTCAGTTTGTTACTTCATTTGCATTTCAAATTATTATGTAAACCATTTGGGGTGATTTTACTCTTGAAAAGCCTTTTCAAGGTTTTGCTATGATTTAGAATATTTCAGAGTGATTTTTAAAACTGAAAACAAAAAATGTGAAGAAATTAAACTGAAATAGGAACAGAATGAGGCCAGAAACATAGACTTCCCCTGTTATAGATGGTACAGTCTACCCCGCTAGCCCAAGACAATGGTTTGAGCTTTTTGCAGGAAGGGAGGGCAGTTAAAGGAGCAGGCTGCTCTTTCTAAATTATTAAACGTTTTCTCCTGTCATGAAGAAATGTAAGGCTGATTTTGCTTCTCAACTCATCACATTGTAATATTTCTCCTCATGTTTTACATTTAATCTGAAATTCTGCTGATTCAGTTGTGATCACTGGTCGGTGTAAATGACCTGAGGCCTTTACTACATAGCAGGATTTCATCTTATCCTGCAGGGTTAACCCTGGTTTTAATACCATGAAGGAAGTTCTCTTCTTATCAGGGTATATTGCTTTGGTAACTTATGCTGTGAACCTAACCGGTGCCAGTGCAGGTTATGCTCCAGATTAAAGATCAACAGGATGAAATCACCACCTACTGACCAATCAATTCTCTGGAAAATAGTGTCACCATTCCTGGAAGATCCTTCCGACCGCTGTGTCCTGACAGTAGAGGGGTCTAAAGTTTTCCAGTAGTGTCCAGTGTCTTTGCATGTCCCTGATGATCAGTAAAAAATATTCATTCTTAGAGCTCACTTTATTATTTGATTACATTTCTGTTGGCTGCAAACAGTTTTACAACAATTTTATTGTTCTATAAGTATTAATATGCAATCTTAAAACAGAGCACCTATTTGTACTTGTTGACCTTACGTCCAAAGCTGCATGTAGACTCGTTTGAAATTCTGTTCTTATATGTATTCTTTACTTACTCTCAAACCATTAAACATCACCAAGGCTGCAGCTGAGGGAACAAACACCAGGCTTCAAATGGGCTACAATCCAGTAACATAGTAACTCTTTTCCAGTCTTACTGACCAAAGCACTTGAAGTGCACATATATCCAGTCAGCACTGTTCACTATACAGTGATTGTCATCGTTGATTTCTCTGTGTTGCTTTTTTCTGTATTATCTGCGTAACTGCTTCATTTTTTGTTTTTTTCCAAAATTAGAGTTTATTCTTCCTTTGTAAATCAGCCATTCAACTGCCTGTACACTAATCAATGTGATTGGCCAGATGTTGCCAATGCCACCCCTGGCAAACCCTGGGTTAACTTAACTAGTTGAAAACCAGCTTCTTATGACTACGTATCCTGACTACCAAAGTTTAGTGACTCCATAACCGGAAAGATACCCTGAACAGTCCAAACTTCCTCTGTAGCACAGAGCCCTGGAGGCCTGTAAAACAGAGCACTGCAAACTTAAACACAGCAAGACTTTGTAAACAATAGACAAAATCAAAATGAAAGACAAAACAAATCAAAACATCCAGTTTTATTGTTTTCAAACATTATTAATGTTTAAAAAAGTTTAAAAAGAATGGTCCTCTAACCACCCACCCCCAACCATCAAATGGTACATCCCCCACCCCCCCTTTTGAGCTGAATGAATGAGAAAGGGGTTAGGGGGAGGGGTGGTGTGAGCAAGAGTTACTGTGGTGTCCCAGCAGACACTCTGAAGCAAACATTCCCATGAGCCACATTGATTCTACCAGTTAGTTCTAGTTCTGCTGCATGGAGCAAACGCTGGTGAAATAGCAGTTTAACTCAAATTTGACTCCAGGGTGTGTGCAAGGATGAAACTGCTGCTGCTTTTGTTGCTGATGGAGCAAGTTGCAGCTCAGCAGAAAGGTGAGACACTTTATTTTCAGTCTACTGAGTTCTAACAGCTCCTTTGAAGTTTTAGTCTGAAGTACCTTCACTGATTAAAAATGTTAGAATGACCATTTGTTCATCTCAGAGATGGACACTGAAACAGTTTTCATCTTCAAAGTTTCCATTTCACAGCTGTTTAAGCATGTTTATGTAGATCTCAGCCCTGCAGCCTGATCAGTATTCACACTGATGAGTGTGATTAGAGCTGGCTGAAATGTTGATGAAGTAGATTTTTTTCTGGTTTCCCAAGGCACATTGAGGACACTGACAAAAACCATTGCTACAGCCCTTCAGCTGTGTGAGTGTTTTACTGTTAAAACAAATCAAATAAACATTTGGCTATAAATCTGAGTCCTTGATGTTTTCATACACTGTATTTGAAAAGTGTAGTGTAGTATAGTGAATCCTTAAAGCAAACAGGCTGTTGTTATCTTTGTATCGTCTTCAGTCAAAGCTCAGTTTGTTCTGATTTACAGAAACATTTCATGCACACTGACCTCTTTTTTTGCAAAAGTTTTCCTAAGTGTGCGTTCAGTCAGCAGACTGTGGACGAATAACTTCAGGATTGAGCTGCATTTTTCCATCAGATCTCACAGATCTGGAAATCTGATCTGGATTAAAGCTTGAGCACCTGTGACCTTATCTTGATCATCATGAGCTAAATCTGTTCAAACCTGCTGTTTTACTTCTCTTATATTGGCTCATGAATGAATCAGTAGAATAGTGTGTGTGTGTGTGTGTGTGTGTGTGTGTGTGTGTGTGTGTGTGTGTG
>JASGAU010408581.1:0-23009 GCA_030220045.1 Australoheros facetus
TTTTTTTTTTTAATGGTTGGAAAAATGGACCGTTAGTTATATCAGCAACAAACCTGATTAAAAGTTTTGAATGAAATATGTGTTTACTACCACATTTTAAATAACCTTATGCTAAATGTAAAAGCTGATAGCTAAATAAGTGCCATTTCATAATTATGTGATTCATAATTCGATTAGTCGACTAATCGTTTCAATAGTCGATGACTAATCGACTATCAAAATAGTCGTTAGTTGCAGCCCTACTGTACAGTTATTTTTTCATTTGACATATTGTATCAACACATTGGACCCAAAATCACACAAAAAACAAAATCAGCATCAGAAAAAGGTTGATTTTTTTTTTTTTTTACAGTGAAAATCACAAACATGTTTAACCCACAATTTTTGTGATTTAAAATACAAATATAAGTTGTAATTTTCCAATTTTTTACAAATTTAGCAAAAAAAGTTATATACAACTATTTACATTAAAGTGGAGGCAATGCCTCAGGCATTATTGATACAACTACAGGCAGAGGGGCACATCATAGGCCTGACACTTCCAGGTGTAGCTCTCCTCCTGTTGTACTACACGTGGAGACAGCGCTTACATTTGAGTCTGCCTTTGGTGGCTTTTTGGCTAGCATCTGCCTTGTCCATGATACACTACAAACACGCGAAATGCCACAATTCTCTCAAATATCAAAACTCACCATCAATAACGCTGTCTGTCTTTTATCTCCATTGCTCCCAAAACTTTCCGCTCTCTCAGCAACCAAATGCCACATGTTCCTACTGTATATATTTTTTGATTGGTTGATGTGGTGCATTTTTTCATCAATAGGAAAGTGGATATTATGTTTTTTTGTTTGTTTTTTACATGTGACCACTTTCCTGAGAATGTCCCATTTTTACTGTTTCTTCCGACACCAAATGCGCATCAAATGTGACGATAATATTCAGGAAAAAGCATGGCATGTTGATCATGACTCTGGTTTTACTAGGCCTGTCAGCACAATTTAAAAACTGGCACATAGTTTTAAGTCTGCACTTTCAACACAAGTTGAAATGAAGACTCAGCGGGCAGCATCCTGCTGCTACATCATCTTAAATTGGTCGTGATTTGGGTGTGTTGCCATATCTGTTGACTCCAGACAGTTAAGAAGCATAAACGGAAGAAATGAATAGCATCCATGTGGCAATTAGAGACCATAGAAGGTCATTGAACTTGTGACATTTGTGCAGATACAGACAAAATAACCTAAAAGCAGATGGGAACTGAGCTAAACCAATCTCAACTTTGAGCCATGGTGACTGAAGTGACAATCTGTGGAGCCAAAAGATATTACTGACTGATATGTGATGGTATTGAAACTATATGGACAAGTTACCTACACCAGATAACCAGAGTTCTGAAAGTCTACTAGCAACCAAGTCTCAGATACAGTGCTATTAACAACCAAATCGCTTCATTTTGCTGATGCTAACAAAGCTATGTGTTACAGATAATGGTTCAACTCTATGATTTCTAACAATATTCTTTACTTCAGTCTAGGGCTGCAATGATTCCTTGAGTAACTCAAATAATTCGATTATTAAAAAAAATCCTTGTCACAAATTTGGTGCTTCGATGCTTCGTGTAAACTCTGCAGCCCTCGGGTGTCAGTGTAAGCAGAGCGTTTCACCCACATTAGCAGCATTAAAGTTCTCCGTCGCTGCAACGGATTTCCATCATTTGTTAAATACGGCCCTTTAAAACCGAGTGGATCATCGCTGACTTGTTTTTCCAGGCTTCCACTGCTCTCTACACCCGTGTGTGTTGTGCTCGCTGGGCTGAGAATTTCATCTGTAGCTACCAGAATGGATCGTTGTCACCCCAGTTTGTTAGCGGGCACCGAAACATATTTAGGAGGATGCTTGTGAATACAAAGCATTACAACATTAAGCTCATGCAGCCCCCAGTTTTTCAACAAAAACGCTGATAACACAACAGCATGCAGTCTGCACACACGCAACACGCACAAAGAGGCGGAGCCGTTACCAAGACAGTGAGCTCAGGTGGAGCAAAAGGAAATGTTTTTCTAGCATCTAAAGCAGCAGCGCTTGTTCCTGTAACCACTGTTATAACTTTTACTGGGAAACAGCTGGAGGTCCTTCAACCACCTGATCGGCAAGTGTTAATGTGAAGAAAAGAGAACATTGTCACTGCTTCATCCACCGCTGTTTGTTTTTGACAGCGAAAAACTGCAGTTAAGCTACGGAAGTTAAAATATGCAGATGAATAATACAAAAGTATTTCTTATCCGATTAATCGATGGAATAATTGACGTAAAAGGTGTCTTTCATTTACTTCAAGGTTAATTTTTTTCCTTTAACTTAACAACCTGCAGGGTTTCTGGAAATAAAATTCATATCTTTATCACTTTTCCAAAAAATCTTTTCATGCATAACTTCCACGGGTAAGGTTAGAGTTCTTTTGCTGCTGTGTTGTTTGTACTGTGAGATGGATGGATTTATATTTTCATGTCATTGCCACTGGTGCTGCTAAATGGCTTTATTTTTATTGTACTACAGGAAGAACAGTTCCTGTCAAGTAGAACCTGTGCAAGAAAACAAAATAAGGTATGTTATTAAGAGTTATAAATAAATTCAGATCTGTAATCCGTGTCCATTTGTTGAGTAGGCAGATAAACACACCTTTGAATGACAGCTTAATTAATGTTCACAACATGTAATTATAACCTGAAAATTTGATCTAAGCAGCAGCATAACCTGACATTTAACCCCTTGCAGTCCAATGGAAAAATAAAAATGAACATCCTATTAACTTCAAACTAGTTCATCTTAGATGGTATGTTTGCTGAAAATATTTCCATTACGTAACATTTCTTGATCATGCAACAGCAGCCCGAGCAGAGCCCGATAAAAGCCCTACAGAAATCTCTCCAAACATTTCCCAAACAACTCCACACCCTCAGTTTCACTGGAATTCAGCGGACTTCAAAGAGCCTCCGATGTAATCTTTAGTGATAAGGTTTTGGCCCAGCTCCACCCAAACGTGCACACAGGAAGGTCAGTCGGCCTCTCGAATGTGCACTTGATTTGGATGTTTCAGTGTTTTTGGACAAATGAATAAAAGTTTCTTACCTGAATAGATGAATGGCACGACGGGAACAGAGCAGACATGGAAGAGAAGAGAAAGAGGAGGAGGATTAGTCCATTTAATGGAACTAAAACAGAGATTTTGACACTGACCCCTTGAAGGAATGGTTCCTGCCATCTTAAACCTGTAAATCTGAGAATGAAGTCTGGTCTACGGTATAACATCATGAAAAACAACTCCGTTTTGCTTCTAGGTATGACTTCCTTATCCTGTAATTAATATTTTCCACCTTATTAATCATGACTCTTAATGAGAGCATACCTACATGGCTGGATTGACCTCATTATCTAAAGGACAAAATGTTTTTGCTGAGCGGACCTCAAATGCATATTTCCACCATTATACCAGCCAGTATAACAGAGAGGAAATTACAGAGAGGAAACAAAAAGTTTATTAACTCAACCATGATTTATTGTTGAAGTCAGTGCTCAAATTAAAATATACTGAAAATTCACTAGGATCAGATATTCTTGAGGTGAATATTTTCCAGGTTTGGAGACAAACTAAAACAATAGTTTTACTTCTGTTTTGTTATAGATTCTTATATTTTTATACTCGGAATAATCAGTTTGACCACTTGCTTGTTATTTCCACCTGCAGCACTTGATATTTGAAGGAGGAGCTGGGTTGGAGGTGGGTTGCAAAGCAGCTTGCAGAGGCAGCTGCAACTGAAGCAGGCTGAAGGAACTTACATAAGAGCTGTTATCAGATTAAAAAATCTTAAATGTAAAATGTAAGAAAAAAAAAAAACCCTTAGCTATAGTGATAGTTAAGATAATTGTTGTTTACAGCCTTACAACACTTCTCCGATGGAATAAACGGACTTTCCCAAGGTTCTCTGGGTGTTACCTGACCCCTGAGTTTTAGCATAATGCTACTTGTCAATATATGCTATTAAATTGTACGAGTTTTTAGTTTTCTCATAATTACACCCTCCCTAATAATAATCTGAAACTTGAAAGCAATATGCTTTGAAATGGTTGAATCAACAAAAAGATGCAATCTAATACTTTAGAATTAATTATTAACTTTATGAGCATTAGTTTAATTCCCCTGTTGGTTCATCCATGATTTTTAGTACCTTTAATAGAGACATTGTAATTCTACTCAAAAAGAAAAGTTTAAATAAAGCATCTAAAGAAGCAGTGATAGATTCTTCTTCCTTCTACAGCCCAAAAACAAGAGACAGACATCATCTGCAGTCATTTCAGTTGAATTAATTAACTTTATATTACCTGTACTAAAGACAGGAGAAAACAGCTTTCCTGCCAGGGATGTGGGTTTGATTCTCTATAGAGTGGTACAGAATAAACATCCAGGATTTAGTCAAAGAAAATTAAAAATCTTTTAATTGTCATGAATAACCTGCAGCAACAGTAAAAAGAAGACCGCTACGCTGAAAGGAACAGTCATTATAGTGAATGACTTCATTCTGGCTTTCCTTTGTCGAGCAGCCAAGAAGCAATACTGTGCACTCCAGAAATAATGCAGCAGCAGCACTGGCTCACCCCTGAAGGAAATCTGGAAAGAAGCTGCACCGACTCCCAGAGTTAATGTGGGTGGATCATTTAGCAACAGAGCGGCCTGCTGAGTGGGAAGAACTGTTCGAAAATTACAATATCTGTCTTAAATCAGCTTTTTGTTCTGTTCTTGTTCATCCACCATAAGAGACTTACTGCGGGCCTGTATTAGCCTGCTTCTTCTGAAAACTTTAATTACACTGACACGAAAAATATGCTGAACCTGATTATAGTGCCCCACCTGTCACACAGTTAAATGAAGTAAAACTAGAGAGAAACTCTTCCGAAGACAGTTGAATCATCAGCTGGGATGGTAAACAGTAGTAGGAGTTTAGGTTAGGTTTAGAAACAGTCAGTATATCGCTCCCATATTGACTTCTCTTCATTGGCCACGTGTTAAATCCAGAATCGAATTTAAAATCCTTCTTCTCAGGCCCCATCTTATCTTAAAGACCTTGCAGTGCCATATCACCCCCAATAGAGTGCTTTGCTCTCAGACTGCTGGCTTACTTGTGGTTTCTCTTCTGTGGAACCAGCTCCCAGTTTGGATTCAGGAGACAGACACCCTCTCTATTTTTAAGATTAGGCTTAAAACCTTCCTTTTTGATCAAGCTTATAGTTAGCGCTGGATCAGGTGACCCTGAACCCTTCCTTAGTTATGCTGCAATAGGCCTAGGCTGCTGGGGGGGTTTCCATGAGGGGTGGAGTATTTCTTTTTCATTCACCTCTTTTTAATCTGTTTATACACCACTCTGCATTTAATCATTAGTTATTAATCTCTGGCCCTCTTCCACAAATGAGACATGAAACAAAAGTCAATGATACAAATGTGATATGAACTTATACGAGCAGCTGAGTGAAGCAAATGACGGCGAAAGTTATTTAGCTTGGAGACTGACTACATACATCTCTGGATGCAGCTGATAACTTGTCTAAATATACTGGCACTCCTGGCTCCAGAAAGTAGCATGATGACAGCCAAAAGGTTTCAAAATGTGGAGTTCAAAGCTACTGGCTATACCCATCTTTTATATACAGTCTGTGCCTCCACAGACCTCCACCGGAAATCTTTTAAGATATTCAGTTCAGTTCAGTTTTACTTACGTGGCCACATTTCACAAGTCACCTCGAGCTGCTTTATATAGTAAGGCATAAATACCCTACTACTACTCCCTACAAATATACCAATCAGTAGTGTGTAGTTTCTCTACAGAGAGAAACTCCCACCAATCAGATGACTTCCTGTCAGCAGACCTCTGTCTCTTTCTGGTGACATTTTCTACCTTTCATCAACATGGTGTGTCACATTCACAACTTTGAAGATGGACAATATGGACAGACTCACAACCTGATAAATCATTGTTACAGAGATACTTTTACTGCACAGTCTCCAGTTCAATTAAAAAACATGAAATACAATCCGGCGTCACAAAAATCACCATCTCCTCAGGAGCAGAAGAAGAGGAAGGAAAGCTGCATTCATGTTAAGGAAAACCCCGTTATTCCCTCTGCAGGGCAGAGTACAGTGGAGCAGAGCAGGGAGAGCTGGTGACCAGAAAAAGGAGAAAGTGTGTCGAGATGTTTTTAGCCGGCACACAAAGAATGAGTCAGACGGCACTCAGCCTGCTGGGACATCACGTCTGCAGACACAGATACAAGGAGAGAGGGATGGGAGGAGGAGTTTCAGCTTTGTTGTGCCTGCGCCTCAGCAAAACCAATTACACCCTTCAGTGCTACCCCGCAGCATCATCAAAAATAAGTATTTTTTATCTTATTGTAGATCAGAAGCTGTCATCAGACGATGCGGCCATGCTCCACGCCAGGATGCCACATGGGGCCCCAGCATGCCGTTTCCCTGCGGGCAGATGGCAGCTCTCGGTTCCTCACAGAGGACGGATCTGTTTGTTTTCTGCCTTCACGTCTGTAACTGTTGACAGTGAGAAAGAGGAAGGGCAGCAGCTTGTCTGCATCGTGTACTGCGGTCAGTGTTACTGACCGCAGCAGCAGAACAGGTAGATGTATAAACAGCGTTCACAGGAGGAGCGGGCTTTAAACGGCATCTCCAGCTTTCTCCTCTGTTGCCCACTAAACTGACAGCACTTCTGCTTTTTCCTTCCAAAATGGTTGGTGGAGTTAAGTCCTCTAAACACAGAGGCCTCAATCAAATACTGAAGCCGTGCGGCACTGCACTGCCTGACTGTCACTGTCCCCTTTATTATTCACTGCAGCAGGTCAAACCCTGAGATGAGTGTTTCAGTGTTAAAGAGAAAGCATGGCCTCTCATTGAGAACATGTGTTAAAAATGCAGAGTAACCATGGGGGTGGGCTCCACACTGATCCTAACAGCAATGTGGTGATGGCAGTCAGAGGCAAGACCATGAGCAGCCACTAAGAGGCACTAACACAGGATGACTCAGTGAGACCAAAAAAAATGGCAAACACAAAACCACATTTTTGTGTTTATTTTTACATAATTAAATATGAAGTGGGTATGTATTAATTACTTAGCTATTACATATTTCCTACAGAGGTATACACATTACATGACTATGTTTAGACTACATAGATCTCCCTTGATGGCTCTTCAAAGGCTTCTTGGACCTTTGGAACACATGATTGACTTTTTGATACCAAGCAGTAGCCTGAAGAGCTGCAAAATGAAGCCAACGCTTAACTATCAAAAACTGAAACTCCTCTTATGTCCACTAGAGACTCCAGCAGTGAGTCAGTCCCCATAGACTCCCGTGTTAAAAAGTCCAACTTTACAGCAGAAATAAACATGTTTAAAGCCTGATACAAAAATAGTTTTGGACACAGGTGAGGCTCAAATTTAAGCCTTGTAATGAAGCTTGTAATACGCTACATGGACAAAAACCCTACAGGGTTCATTTTTTCAGAATATAATTGTGATAGGAGAACAAATCCATCCAGCCATTAGCTATCCATTAGCCTATTCCTGCTAAACCCTGGACAGGTCGCCGAGCCACTGACATCCATGCACACTCAACATTTAGAAACACCAGATAATTTTTGGTCAGTGGGAGGAAGTTAAAAACAAAATCAGCACAGACACAAGAAGAACACGGAAACTCCACAGAGAACATCTGAGTAAAAGTGGCTGCAGTAATGTCACAGAAAATCCTTTAAGCTGCCTGGTGCGTCAGTATGACGCGTTAAAATGAGTCAGAAAATACAGATGATTTGACCTTCTGTATATGACTGTTACATTTCTATTACCGTCAGAAGGCGCAGATTATTTGACGAGAAACTTTCCATCAACTTTAACATCACTTAATGTGAGACAATTTATCGTAAATGGTAAAAAAAAAAAAAAAAAATCAGACGGAAAACCACTTGTGTCCCATTTACGTCATATAAAAGCATCACTTAATGAGGCTAAAGTGCCTCCAGAGCTGTACAGTTGTTTAAATGTATTTAGCTGGAGTCACACAGCATGAGGCACATTTAAAACAATGTCGGATTTAAGTGAACAACATTACTCAGTAAGCTGTCCAAGCAAGAAGAACAGAGCTATAAAACACGCTCCTGAAGCTAAAGTAGTTCAAGAAGATGAGGAAAACTGTTTCCTCCAGACGTGATGAACCAACCTTTCCGACCACACTGCGCTAACAGCTGCTTTCTGTTAGTTCCCGCATGGATTCTGATGCAACGCTGCACAAACCAGGACCCATAGGTGAGGTTATCCAGCAGAAACTCTTCCTGCAGTTTCCAGAGCTCGAGTCTGTACAGAGAATCATCCAAGGAAAACGCGCAAATAACAAACAAATGTTGGGATGTGACAGAGAGTTCCCCCTCATGTCCCCCTGCTGCTAATAAATAAGATTCAAATTAATGAAATACAGCCATACATTTTCCGACATCTGGGCTGAGTCGGCCATGTCTCACTGGCAGACAGTGGGAATTTTCATGCGTGCTCCCAGTAATAAAGATCCTGCTCTGCATGAGGTCTTCATATTCCATATGTGGGAGAAAAGCTCAGCTCTGTATATGAACCTCAAATGTTCTGAGTTTTTACATATTTTAAATTCCATCTACACAAACTCCTGCATAACTCAAAGAATCAGCTCATTTTTTGCTGTTGTTGTTGCTGTATATCAGCTTTAGCATATCTAATGAAGGCCCTTGAAGTACAAAGGGGTGGGTTGAAGTTTGGTGCTTTTTAATTATTTTCCTTGAAATTTTCAGGGCTGAAAAACATTTCAGCTCTAATCAATTTTACACCCACTGCAAGACCCATAATCCAAATAAACTTTTTTGCTTCTTATCACCACCTCTGAGCATCAGCATCATGGCATATACCACAGTTTCAATTAAATGCACCAGCCTAATGTCTGTGACAGAGAGGGACAGAAACCGTGAGTTGCTGTGGTTCCTAAATGCTTCCACTTTCACAATGGAATATCCGGGAGGGAGGAAATTTCACAAACTGACTTCCTGCAATGGTGGCGTCCTGTTTCAGGAACATGCTCGAATCCATCAAGCTCTTCAGACCAAACGTATGGGACTGAAAACACCTGAATTTGGAGATTAACAGGCGAGTCACTTGCTTTCTATGGAATAACACATCGGGATCATTTTTAAAACGGAATATTTATTTAACAGGGACATTAACGTTGGGTACTGGTGACTTTTAAAAGACCAGCTGTGGTACTGCTGCTTTAAGCTTTGGTTCATCCATCTGTTGGTATTAGGCAAGGTTATGGGCAGGCACCTTTAACATGCTGCTAATTCTTCATCCTGCTGATCTCTTTGCTCGATTGTTTCACGTTTTCCACAGTTTTTTTCTTTTCAACTAATATTCTTACATTGCACCATTAAGATGGACCTCCAGTATTAATAGTGCTCTGTGAATGTAGCCGGACTTTCAGCTCAAAAACAAGCTGAGTGATTTGTGGTGGATTGAGAGAAAAAACTGTGCATACTTCTTGTGTTTGCAGGGTTTGTCCAAAGGCTGAAAATAGTTCCCCTCGTTCTCTCTCACAGTTCAGTTCCCAGACGTGTTTCCAGCTGTGCTGATGTGATTGCATTGACCTGTTACTGTCAGGACAAGAACTGAGGACTTTTTCTACTAAGTGATACAAATATATGTTTGTAATATTTTATATCATCCAGCGTATGATAAGTGGCACGACTACTGAGCCCCATGAGACCTACTAACATCATTATTACACAATTTTCAAAGAGAAAACCATGTTTTTACTAAAACTGGGGTAATGTGGTCTCTTCTTATAGGTCCCATTAAACTCATTGCAGCTATAATTTGGACCAGAAGATGAAGGCGCTTATTCACACAGAGCAGAATACAGGGCTACAGTCTAATAAACTGAACTAATAAAAATGGAAATGGAAAAGAAATAATTTGATTTTAAAGACACCTCTGATTAAAAAAAAAAAATCAGAGTTTGTTATTGATCTGCATAATACCAGGTTGATTTTTATGATTTATTGCAGCTTTATTAGAATACACTTGAAAAATGAGTGTCATGAGAGCTGCGATCTGATTGGCCCATAATCTTGTGGTGTGCACAGATCATCAAAGCTGCCTCCTGCTCTAACATGCACGTACTGTGTGTCTGTGTGTGGAGGGGGAAGGGTGTGTGTCAGATGAGTGTGTGTCAGTGTATTTCCAGCTTATTGCGTATCACGTGTGATTGAGTCACGGTGACACATTTCTATATGTATGAAAGGCGTGAAATCCGAGTGAGACGCCACAGTGAAGCTGCTTCCAGCTCGAATGGAAGCGGCTTCACTGAGCAGACAGAAACATGAAAAAGGAAACAGCAGGAAAGGCCAACAAAGCAAATCAAAAACAGGCCGAACCAAATCCTGACAGCAGCCGAGCGTGATGATACCAAGCTTTCCTGATGCCTTATCACTCTGCTGCAGACCTCAGACATCTACTAGGTCTTAAAACACACACACACACACACACACACACACACACACACACACACACACACACACACACACACGGCTTTGATGATGCTCACCGCTGCTGCTTAAACTCCAACATGTGCTCATCATCTTCTCAGTGTGGCTGTACGGTACAGCAAGGTCATAGCACAGAGAGAAGTAGGACAGAAGAAACCCTTCAGCCTGAGACGGATGGAAACAACTGATCTGTTCATCTTCACGCAGCTCCAGTGATGGGCACAAAGACTGTATATAAAAGGTGGACACAGCCACCATGAGATCATTGGATTTTCAAGCCTCAGAGATCAAGTTTTGGCTGTCACCATGTTGGTTCTTTAGGGCCAGAAATGACCATATTTGGCCAAGACTGTGGAGTGCTCAGCTATCAGCTAAAGCTAGCTAGCTAGCTTAGTTAGCATGCCACAGCTATTAACTGTACTGGTGCTATGTAGAAATCCTGGAATTTCATTCACTAAAACTGGAGCCCAGACTTCTTGGACTGTCTGTTAGCACAATTAACTGCACAGCAAGCCATGTTATTTGTCATATGACTGCATTAAAACACAAACACGGTCTCCAGAGGTCCAGTTCAGTGACTCCAGTTAACAAAAGGTGAGGACTAGCACCGAAATAGACACCTTAGCAAAGCTGCTACAGCTCTAAAAATTCAAACTTTAAGCTTTAACAAATCAAAACAGGTGTATAGTACCGTTTGTGTTTAAGGGTGAATAGAAAAGAACTTAGAATAGATCCCTGAGGAAACCTGCAGTATTGGGAAAGGCAACTTGACCTGAAAGACTCCAGCCATAATTACATAAGAAAGAAAAGTATAAAACCATTTATTGGACTGAATCAAATACTTTTAGTAGGTCACTGTAGTTTTTTTGACTAACAGAGGACTGAGTGAGTAAAGTGTGGATTCATCTGCTCCTGAATACAGTCCCCAGCAAATGCCCGTTTCCCCGTGGGTACTGCTGCCTGTGGGTATTAAAGGATTTGGATTCCAGCTTTCTCATTTATTGCATCTAGCCGTCTTTTGTGATGTTTGTGTTACAGTAAAATTTAACCTCCACATGCCTTATCTCTTTTTTTTCCGCTCTTCTTCTCTCGACCTCCAGCCCTATCAGATCCAATCGATTGTGCTTGCTGTCTTGAACAGTTATTAATCTCCAACGGGGAAACTGGAGCCATTACAGCATCAAATAAAAGGATGGAGATGGAACTACATTAAAGAGCAGCAGGGTGACACAGCGTTTGCCTTTCAGACAAAATCAGCAAAAGTGCCTGTAAGCAAGGCACCGGTTCATGGCTGACTTACCCCACCGCCAACCTTCCCTCACTCGTAAAACAGGAGGATTACTTCTGCTGACTGGAAGCAAAATGTCAACTTATTAAAATAATGAGCCACCGGACGAGTGGGATTAAAAGACATCTTCAAATCAGCTGCTTTAACAGAGAGCTCCTGTCTGCTAATCCCTGCAATCTGTGATTCCACGCTGATAATTAGATTAATGGACCAATGCTCTGCACGGTCAAGTCACTCACAGCACCATGACTGACACACAGCCTTCCAGTGAAGTAACTCCCCCACACATTCAGAGAGAAATCCTGCACCTTTTCCCCTAGGTTGTGATTTTACATAAAAAGAAATTAAGAAAACGTGACTGAACAAATGCAAAAGAAAATAATTTGGAATTATACTTAAAGCTCATTTTGCTGCATTTCTTCACTGTTCTCTGTATGCTTTTTGCACTTCTCTTGTCTTGATATGTGATGTTTTGCACCGCTTAAATAGTAAATATAATAAATATTTCCATCTCGCCAATTGCCTTCAGTACATCTCATTAACACAGCAGACTGTTATAACCTGGCTTTGCACCTTCGATTTCTCGGTGGGAGTCTGACACAAATAAACTGAAGTGTTGCAGCCTCCTGCGGTCTGATGTTGTCTGTCACATCAGACCTGTTTGGAGGGTTTTATTAGAGCTCTGCACTGTTTACTGCTCCACTTGGCTTCATATGCCCAGGTGAGAACCAATCCAGCCTGTGTGTCACCACACTCAGCGCAGAGGTGCAGGAGGTGAGAATACACACCTCCTGCACCTCTATACACAACACAACACNATACTATAACGACTCCATCATCACTCATAAAAATGTCAAATGTGCCCTTAGACATACTGCCCCTGCATGTACTTTACATTTGAATACATGCTTTCTCTGTCAAGGTATTGTTGAAGTCCCAAGCTCACTTATATAACCATATTCTGGGAAAAGTTCAGGGGGTTTAAAACATTATTGCTGCCCATAAAAATGACACCTTTTCTATTGAGAAACTTATTAATGTTACCATCTCTGAGCTGTTTTCTTCAAGAGATAAAATATGGCAAGGCACTGCTTCATCATGCTACCCATAGGCGTAGGAACCGGGAGGGACGTGTCCCCCCCAATATTGGAGACAGGCACATTTGTCCCACCTCAGAGTATTTACGGATCTGTCAGGTTTCCATTATGTGTCCCCCCCAATAGTAAACTCATTCCTACACCCTTGATGCTACCCAACAGTTACATGTTCAATAAAAAGTGACCCAAACACTTCTGGAGTGTGTAGTTAAAAGACTACCTCAATAATTAATCCAATAACTGCACTTCAAAATTTCGGTCAGTCTCATGATAAACACCTACATTACAGATAACGTGACTCAACTACTGTGTTTGGTTGGAGCTTCCAGTGTGCTGTGATTAATAAATGACCCCACCGTGCTTTTCAAAACAAGAACTGTGACAGAATGTTGTACATAAAAAATTGGACAAACTGTTTTCATGCAAAATAATCCCGACAGAGGAGCTGCAGTGTGGCGTTTCATCCAAAAATTCTCCTGTTCAGAAGTTAATTTACTTGTTTACAACTTTTATAACAACCTGGTCTTACAAAGAAATTTACTGACTATAAAAACCTACAGCCTGGCATCAATTTAGTCACAACATAAAACACAAAAACAATCAGTGCATTACAACAAGCTACACTAATACATATCAGTGGTCATGGACTAAAACTCCAAATGCTGCTAACAGCTGGGGATTGTAAGAAAGTGTTCATTTTATCGGTAAATTTCTGTTTTCTATTTATTTATTTTGTGAAGGGGTGTGTTTGTGAAAAAGTTAGAGACCCAATGAAGAGACTAAAATAAGCAAAAATCCAATGACCAAATCAGGAATAAAACTGTCAAACCAATAATTCAGGATATTTACTTGACCTCACACAACTTCCTCCGGAGACACTGAAGGATTTATACTAAATTTAAAACACTGCCTAACATCTGGAGACAAACTTCCTTGTTAGCCATGTTAAAGTATCACCTTTAACAGACAGCTTTCCAGTGCAGTGAAGTGGATTTTCTTCTTATTGTTTTCATTAAAGGTTACTTGAGTCATTAATTATTTGTCCTGTCAATTCAGGTCCAACTAAGCTTGTAATGTCCAGGAAATTTCTGATCAGATTCAGCTACTGGAAGATGCTAGTGCCTATAAAACCACATGTATAACTGTCATGGACACTGTGCTGGAAGGAGACAAAATAAAAGTCGGACCTTTCCACTAACCCATCTATCCACCCTGACCTCCTCACACCACTTCTGCCATAGTCTTTGATCCAGTGGCAGACACAGATGGTACTTAAAAGGTCAGATTGAGCATGTAGGCTTTTAAAACCTGAAAATCAACATCAAAGTGATGTTGCAGGAAGTAACTTCAACATTTGGAGGTAACGAAAAAATGTTTAAGGAATGAAATCTTCATACCAAAGAAAAAAACTTAACCTGTGGTATGTAGTGCCAAGATGTTATACCCAACCCTCAGGTCATTGTTGGTGCTCACCACAGTTATCTGGCCTTAAGGAGCTGCTGTTTAATACCATAGTGGTCTGCCTCTCCTAGAAACCTTTTTGGTAAATAATTAAATTGTAAAGAGGTGATGCTGAATAACACCACAAGATGGTGCACTGCAAATACCCAATGTACTGTCAGTTATGACATTACTGTGTTTAAACATGCATAACTGCATCAAACAGTTTAGACAGAAAGCTAATTGGTTCAGGCTAGGAAAGGATGTTCAGTGATAGTTAAAACAAACCAACAATCTGATGGAAGGAGATATAAGTAAAAGTCAGATCATCACCCATCCATGCACCCTGACCTCCTCACACAACTTCTACCTTAGCTTCTTTATTCATTTGCAGGCATAGATATTACTCACAAGGTCAGATTTAAAGTATGAGCTTTAAAACTTTGAAAATTACCATGACAGCAAAGTTACAGGAAGTATTTTTGCTTTTTCAGTTGGAGAAAAAAAAAGGTATACTACTGTACATCTAAAAGCATTTTCAGCTTTAAAATGTAGTTTTCACATCCTGCCTTTGTCTGGCTGTCTTCTTCTCTGTCTTTGTTCCACCACATCTCTGACAGGAGGAAAAAGGACAGATACAAAAGACACAACACAAAAAGAAAACCCTTTTCTCTTCTGTTCCACCTCATCCGTTTTCAATTACAGGTGACATCCTGTCAGGTTATTTTTGGCCTGCAGTGGATATCTATAGCCTCACTGCTGATACATCTGTCACAGCTACTGCTGGTCCTTCACCTTTTCTATAATTTACATCTACATTTGAGATTTTTTCCCCAATGCACTGTAAGTACAGCTATAATTGTTACTGCAGATGAAAAGATTTCAGCACAAGCTGCAGTAAACTGTGACGACTGTTCCCATGATATCTGAGTGCTTACGTGGGTGTGAAGAGGTGTAGGTGCAGAACGGAGAGAAATAAGAGAAATTAGGGCTCAGGCGGGAGGTGTTTTACTGTAAAATGGGAGATTATCAAAGCAAGCTGAGCAGTAGGGATTCAGAGGGTAAAGAGTGAGTTAGCAATGTTTGTATAATGTTGGGGAAAATTACATGGAAAAATGCCTGCATTATGAAAATATTAATCTGTTTCAAAAAAAAAAAAAAAACTGATTTGAATGTTTTTTCCCACCCAAAACAGCCTCACTGATGGTCCTACAATCAAATTCCAGCAGCCAGTGGCCAAAAGCTGGTGGAAGGCTGGAACATTAGGGCTGCAACTAAAGAGTATTTTGGTAGTCAAATAATCTCTCAATTATTTTATCGATTAGCCAATGATTATTTTACCTCACCTGTTCAAGCCTGCCCACCTGTTAACATTACCTTGTTGTCTCTTCTCACAATTAAAATAATGACCTATAAAAATAGAAGTTTGAAACTAATCAGATGTATTTTTAACATTAATGTGACCATCACAATAAATATCAAATAAACAATGTGTATTAAAGTCAATGTAATTTTTTTTTTAATTAAAAAATAATTATTTAATTTTAATGAAAATAAGGCTTCAAATTAAATCCAAGATTTAATTTGAGGATATGAAGCCAAGTGTATATGCTGCTTTAAATAATTTTAATAATCAGTTTTTATCATTAATTTTCTTAATTTACAGTGGACTGAAAGTTGATTTTAAACCCTAATCTTCGTGGTGCTCAAAAGGACTCAAAAGAAGTGGATTATATTTATTCACAGTTGGTTAAAGAAAACATGATATTTTATAGGCTGAAATGTATGTATAAATTGATTTATATACCTCCCTACACTGAGAAGTTTGCTTTAAAAACAAGATATTTTATACAGTAATGCTCAGTCCTTTGTGAATACGGTTGATTGTGGTAAACCATAGTTATAGCATGTATAACTATATAATAAACATACTAAACTGCAGATGTCTTACTTGGAAAGATTTTTATATCACTTCATTACAGACATCATCATCATCTTTCTATCTCTGGAAAAGCTCAAATAAAGTCACTTTCTTCTCATCCCTGCAGAGCAGCTAATGGCATCAGATTTTAAAGTCAATGCTTTCAATCTATTTTAGTCCTCTCTCTCTGCCTGATATCCAACACCTGAGTATCCAACCGCAGCTTCCTAAAAACCACCCAGGTCGTCCTTGTTTTTCATCTAGAAGAACAGATATTCTGGAACGAGAGTTGCAGTTTGGTGAAATTAAGGATATGCTACTTGAGGTATGGTAAAAAGTGAGGGAAAATGCTCAGTCCAGCACAGATATAGAAAAATGCCGGGAGTGACCTTTAAAATGCTGCAGATACCTCATCATGCAGTGTCAGGAAATCAGGCACAAACTGTACCAGAGTGCAGAGTAAGCTTCATATTTTACATAATAGTATTTCTCCAGCTCCACGCATTGCCAAAGAGAAAAAAATAAAAGCATAATCCTTCTCGGCAGGATAGTGGGAGTTTGTGTGCCAACAAGCAGAGAGGATGAAGCCACCTTAAATGACACACACAAAAAAGAGAAGCATAGCAGCTTGGTTTGAGTTTTAAAACCCACTTTTCAGGACATAATTTAAAGCTTTTAGTTTATTTATGTTGTTTCCTCTCATTTTGAAGCATTTCTGTAGCTAAAATGTAACTTTTAGACCTCTGAGCTGCTCAGTTTTAATGTTGCACTATCAATACTTAAATTTATTTTCATATTGCAGCACTGACTTTACATGGTGGTAAAACAAGTTATTGTACAGCTTCACAGTGTTTTAGATGCATCCTATAACAGGAGCCAGGGCAATTTTATGCAAGCTCTAAGATTTATTTAAAGATAACATATAATGCAAAATCTCTCCAAAGGAAAAGAGTTAAATTATTGTCCAAAATAATTTTCTTGGCCCAGCAAGTTTAAAAAGAAAGCGATACTAAGTATTCTTTTTAAAAAAAACAAAACTGAAAGTCAGTAAAATTCAGCAAGAAAACTTTTAAAATATGAGGAATTATGAACAGAGTTTGGTATGTTTGCCAAAGTGAGAGCGGCTCTGCTTTCAGAAGCCGCAGATCACGATGAAAAACTATTAGAGTAATACTCAGAGCAAACTTTAAATCTTCTTAATGAACTGATTCTTGCAATTCGAGACATTTCTTTGTACATCACCAGTTCGCTAATGAACATGCTGCTTTTGCTGAAAAGNACCAAGCCAAGCCAACTTTATTTATATAGAACTTTAAAAAAAAAAAAGAAAAAGAAAAAAAAGCAACCACTGACCAAAGTGCTGAACATGGGAACAAACAAACCAGCACAAGAGAAAGTATAGATAGAAAGAAAATTAAAACACAAAATAAAAGCATCAATAAAATACACTGTTAATCTTAATCATAAAATAGTTTAAATATATAATTAAAAATCAACATCTCATACTAGGTCGAAAGTCAAGTGGAAGAGGTGGGTCAAAAAATGGCCAGTGAAGAGGCCGGTTTAATATGCAATGGCATTGAATTCCACAATTTGGGAGCTGCCACAGTGACAACTTCCATTTAAACAGAAATTTTAAATGACTTCCTGCACAGACATAAGAGCGGTCCTTCTTTTTCTAGCAAATTAGATGATCATATTTGCCAAAATGTCTGTCTACTCTGAGTCTTTGGGTTGTTTTCATAAGTAGAAGCGGCAGACGAGTGTAGTGGAAGATAAATATGTAACTTTTTACACGAATTAAACATTTTTTTGTCTGAATGAATTGTGGCATAACTTAAAAAAGTGAGACTTTTCCCACCTTCCTAACAGCCTGTAGACTGATTTTTAGGATGTGATGGTCCCACAGGCCTTGATAGCTGAATTCTTTCTTAACATAAGCAGTGAGCAGCGCTAGCTAACATTAACTTAATCACCACAACACAGATTCCGAGACAAACTCCACAATACAGACAAAAAAGCACTGATGTGACTTTACTTTACTGTGACTAAGATTTAGATAGATGTAACATTAGCAAACAAGCATGCTAAGACTAGCCAGGTAGATGCTATTTTTGGTGTTAAGCAATTTGCCCTTATTAGTAGGCATTAGCTAAAATTAGCCAGCAAAAAACATTTTATTGAGTGAAATCCATCTGGCGAGTGATGAATCAGCTGATTTTTGAAGATTAGATTTGACCTCAAATCTTTTTCTGGGTAATATTAGCTAATGCTAGTGTTCTTGCTAACACCGATATATTCCAAGCTATCTCATATCAAAAAATACTAATCATATTAATCCAACCACCCGAGGCTGATTGCCATTTTCAAATTACTTTATGAACTACAGTTACCACCTAGTTATTGCCTTATTAATACAGCATAGCTAACTTACATCTAGCTAGCTAACCAAATCTTTCTTGCCAACGTTATCAGTAGCAAAACTACAAAAACGCAAGTTAGCTAGCTTGCAAAATTCCTTCACCAGCTAATGTCAGCCATAATATTAACTTATGTATAACATCAGTGCTGATTTAATATAGTGCCACAAAACAAATATGTTTAACTAACATTTGATAACATCAGATCTGGTGCAGTGCTAATTACACCCGTGGAGCAAATATTGGTAAGACATCTCTCTGCAGTTCCTTTGAATGGTAGGGGCATAACAGATGTTATTTAACATTTCTCAGGAGGTGCAGATCAGGTTATGGCTTAGATTTCCCGCTCAATAATTAAAGGTAATTAACACATAATGCACCTGCACAAGCTTAAGTGCCGGCAATGTCACTGACCATTTACGTAGGTTACATTGTAGGGCTGCAAAGACTCAAAACTGCAGAATAAATCAGGGCTAAGAGTATTTGGAGCATAATGTGACAAAATCATGTTAATAATAATTGTTTTTTGTCAATTACATTGTTTTTGTGATCATTTGGAGCAAAAACAAATTTTGATTAATTACAGCCCTATTCCAGACACTGGCAATCTTGGACTTTGACTCAAACAGAGCAGTTAAACATCTTCTAACCAGCATGAAAAATGGATTCAAAGCTCCTGAGTCACAGCACTTGCAGTCCTGCTCGCACGTCCATCTACTTTATGTTGCAACCTATATGTAAATATGTAAAAGTTTAAAATGACCACATGTTTTTGGTTTTTAGGCCTCTAGGAGTTTTAGAATATTTTTTAAATTTTTTCCCTACTTTTAACGCTAGACTAAGCTAGCTGCTAGCCTCTGTGTCACCAGTTACCCACAAATCCCTAAAAACTGACCACAGATGTAAAAGTTGGTGGAGCTATCTGGTTTGGCTACAATTGCAAAAGTGCATTTATTTTTATATCACTTGAAGCCAAACTCTTCAAGCACTTTGGGTGTACACAAAACATGTTAATCACCAGTCTAAAAAGTATTTAATTATGTATAAAATATTTACTATATTTGTTTAAAAAAAAAATCTAAATTAAAACCCTGTAAAGCACATAAAAAAGCATAAAAGATGGCTGTAGCCACTGTGATGTGAAAGACGGGCACTGTTGCCAACTCCTCAGTAAGGAAAGTAACTATTGGCTGTCCTAAAAGTCACTATATGACATCATCACCTAATTTACATAATTGGTGATTTGCATCTAGTTATAATCAAGGCTGTAGGAGAGAGGAATAACATCTTTGGAGAGACAGAAATTCAGGTCTGGGCGAGGCCAAAGCGTACGAATGGACGCAGTACGAAGGCTGTACATAAACAAACCACAGTGATAGCGGAGGATTTTAAGTTTCCAAAACCCTCCAAAAGTCGCCAACATCACCGGAAAAACTTGCCAAATTTGTTGCTAGTTGCTTTTTGGGAAAAAAAGTCACTAGGGGGGTCTGAAAAGCCACTAAATCTAGCAACAAAGTTGCTAAGTTGGTAACATTGTCGACTGGTTTTTGAGGTCCTGTTCTGAAGATGGTTCTAGCTTTTTGGAGCCAGATGGATCATATTTCAGCTTGATGACTAGTGTTAAGTCAGCAAACTCTTCCAATCTTGGCTTTAAAAGTTAAAAAAAAAAACACTAATATTTGAATTTCACTTAGCAAAGTGCAACTAACTACACAGTAAATTGCATTATTGGTCAGATAATTAAAAATGCTTCAAAAGGAATCAACAGCAAGAAAATGGTCCAGTTAGCTGAGGTGAAGCCTAGCAAACAGCTAGCTTATATAACCTGTCAGTCAAAGTGGTTACATCCTCTAATTTTAAACCTTTACCAAATCCATACAGGTAAGTTATTTAAAAATAAAAAATAGCCATAGATGTCAAAACTGTTTTTCTAGCAGGCTACATGTAAATGTGTTTATTTCTGCTGTAAAGTTAGCCATTTTAACACGGGAGTCTATGGGGACTGACTCGCTTTTGAAGCCAGCCTCAAGTGACCACTAGAGGAACTGCAGCTTTTGGCGTTTTTGCTGTAGATACAAAATTCTTTGACAAAGAAATGAACTGTACCCCCAGCATGTGGGGGACTCAAGGCACAAATGGTCCAAACTAAAATCAAACTTTAAAAATGTTATGATGTGACCCAACAGCTGCAGATGTGACTGAGCATGCACGGCTGTGTTGCATGGTTTGCTTAAATGCTGTGCAGCTCTGTAGAGTATTTGTCTCTGATGTTAGCTCACAGCAGAGTTTAATGGCTGTGTACTGTTGTCAGGCATAAGGAGAGAGCAGCAGCAGGGTTAGCTGTGCCCCGCCAGCACCCAGATGGTCTGAGAAGGATGTGTGAAGCGTGAAAGAAAGAATATTTAAAAAGAATATCATCAGTCCGCTCTTTTTCTGGTTCCCTTGTTGGTTCCCAGTATGTCAAAGAACGTCTGAACTCACGAATGTGCTCACAAAAGTCATGTCAGTGTCTAGAACTTTAAAGATTAAAGACTACAGAGACCTCTGTAACAAAGGAGCCGCTATCATGCTCAAATATCTGTGAGGCATCGAGCGTCAGGGGCTGATTTATTGGAAGCAAACAGCCGAGGAGAACTAATCCCCGACAGTGAGGAGCTGCAGACGAAGAGGTCTTCCTCTACACAGCATACACAAAGATGAAAACACAAGCAGGGCTTCCTCCCAGCAGTTTTCTGCCTTGTGTTTCATTGCTAAACTGAACCATTTAATTAATTACACATTAACTGAGCTCCTGTGTAGCTGAAACACAGGATCAATACATACTCACGAGCAGTGCCAAAACATTTTCACGCTTGTTTGAAACAGAAAATGTTGTTTCTAAATAGTGGTGAGTCAGGCTGTCAGTAAGTACTAATGTAAAGTATTGATATCTGAAAATATTTTTCTCCACCAGTGACTGCTGATCATAGCCTCACCAAAGTGTAAACTGGACATAATACGTTTTTCACAACTGCTCACAGAGTAGCCAGCAAAACACAGCATGCTTCTTGCATCTGTAGGAAGCCTATACATGAGGCTCTCCAGCGGCTAGCTTGGGCTTGGAGCGCTAACCATCACACTGCAGCGGCTGTCATCAGGAACATCAGCGGCTGCTGTTAGACTTGTGGCAGTCGGCACCCGGACGCCAGTGGCTGTCGTCAGGTTCTCCAGCGGCTAACATCAGGAGCAATTGCGGCAGCTGTCAGGCCCGCGGCAGTCGCCACCCGGACGCTAGTGGCTGTCGTCAGGCACATTAGTGGCTGCTGTTAGACCTGTGGCAGTCGCCACCCGGACTGTCATCAGGCCTCCATTGGCTAACATCAGGAGCAATAGCGGGCGCTATCAGGCCCCGTGGCAGCTACCATCTGGATAGCAGCGGCTGTCGCCAGGCTTTGTAGCAGCTACTATCCTGCATCGGGACGACCGTCTTCGGATCTTGCAGCAGGTACTATCAGACTCTGCATTAGCGTCTTGAACATCTATCAACATTTCAGCAATAACTTCAGCTCTAACAAACAGCCCCCTTGCCTGTTTCAAACTCTAACTGTGGCTATCAGCCCAACTTACTGGATTTGACCTGTTACTCTTTGGCTAGCCTCATTGGACATTTTTTAGTTGCTATTTGAAGTTATCATGGCACCATACACGCTCAACTGTCTATCATTACTCTGTATTGTATTGGTTTTACTACCTTTTAGCTGGCCCTCGTTCTTTGGTCGCCACCACTTAATTTTAACTGTACCAAAAGCTGAAACAATCTGCGATGATCCTTCTGGTAGGGATCAGGTTTGTTTCTGGATCACTCGTGCATTATCAGCTCACTTGTTCTTTTAGGCTCTTAATAGATCTGAACTATACAAACATATCATGAATGGTGTTTTTAAAATACTTGTAAGACCGTTCCTTTACAATGTTATGTTTCCGAAGAACCGGTCTGTCAGGAGAGCTTGTATTTTTAGTCGTGCACTTATTTTACTGCTTTTATTACTCTCTGGAAATGTCCGATGTAAACCAGGGGTATTCAACTAGATTTTTCTATGGGCCATATTGTCATGAGGCTATTTGCCAGTGGGCCACATATTTCTCAGGACACTATGGCTACGTTCACACTGCAGCCTGAAGTGACCCAAATCCGATTTTTTCGCCCTCATGCGACCTGTATCCGATCTTTTCATGCCAGTCTGAACAAC
>JASGAU010408584.1:0-16951 GCA_030220045.1 Australoheros facetus
TTGTTGCTCTACATGAAGACTGTTATATAAGCTGCACACAGACTACTTTTCATTGTGTCAAAGTGTCATTTTGTCAGTGTTGTCCCATGAAAAGATATAATTAAATATATGCAGACATGTGAGGGGTGTACTCACTTTTGTGATACACTGTATATCGCCGCACCATTACATCACCACCACCAGCTTGGACTGTTGATACAAGGCAGGATGGAGTCACTTAAATCACCATTTTTCCCTATTCTGCCAGTCAGGTTGAAATATAGTCATTCATCTTGATGATGTCTGCATGCCTAAATGTATTGAGTTGCTGCCATGTGATTGAACTTGATTGACTTATTAGGTACACCTGTCCAACTGCATTAACAAGCAGTTGGATAAATGTACATAATAAAGTGTAGTATAGCAGTCTATGCTAGCAGCAGAACCCTGGCACATAGAAGAGTGACAACAGACAAGACATGTCAAACTTTTCAGACTGTTTCATGTCAAGTCACAGAACTGAAGGAGGAACTGGGCTGGAGGTGGGTTGCAAATTGGCTTGCAGAGAAAGCAACATGTATGCGTAGAGTTGAGCTAACTGATGTTATTGACATGCAGTTATCAGCCATGCTAATTTTCATTTTTCAGTTTACATGCAAATTTCTAGATTAACTCCACATTTATTGCATAAAACAAATGTGGTGAAATGTAGCTAAAAATAACTTTAACATAAATATTTGGGGGGNGCATATTGTTGTTCTCCTCTCTGACATTTCTTTCTCTGACTTGAATTTTGCTTTTCTGTTCGTGGTGAGGCCTCCGCCACACATAAATATACTGAGGTCTTTCCGGTGCCGCTGAACTCCAGAGCGGTTTGATACCACGCTTGTTAGGAAATACAGATTAAGTCATTGCTATGGTGATGGTCATGGTGACACCACTTAGTGTGCAGGAAACATACACAGAGCAAAATTCAGCACAAAAAATCTATATGGGAGGTTGCATATGTGTTGCAGAAACATGCATACAGTCGATGCAACGTCTGAGCTGTACCTTTAATAATTTTATTTCCAGGAACTTTGATACTTACCAACATGTCCCATTCAGATACAAATCAATATGAAACAGTGCAGCAGCAGATGACTGATCCTGCTGCTAGCCCACTGGGCAGTGTGTTTTAAATAAAAGACTGTATCATGTTAAGGATTTGCAGCTGCCTTGTAGAGATCATCTGGTCCCTGTTGAGAAGCATCCATACACGCACATCTGTCACAACAGCTCCAGAGAGGAGGGCCATGGTTTGTGAGGCAGTTCTGCATCTGATCCTAACATTTGTATGGTCAAGAATGACCTTAGTTTGCCATGTTAAGATCTGACATATTGACATTGATATTGATTATTCAGTATGTGTGATGGTGCAAGCACAAAGATGCAGGTATATGTGCATATTTGTGTCACAGGTGGTCAAATCCTCCCAAATTCCGATTTCCATCAAAACAACATCAGAGGCTAAAAAGCTTCCCATAGAGCTTCAGAAGGACTCGGGAGAGTCCAAACAGTTTGTAAAAAACCTCTTAAACAGACTCAGGAACAGCAGTAGGAGTATGCTGGTTTGTGGCTCTCCTGTGGCTGGGTTGGCTTAAGGAGAAATACTCTGACCAGTTTTAGAACATGCAGACTGTGGTAGTCGTTTGAGTGAAAAACATTTTTGTAATTGTGGACAGAGTCAGAGCTTGCGGTTGGAGGGGTGAGGAGTGAAAAAAATCAAATATTAACAATTGTGGATCTCTGTCACCACATGACTTTAGTGGCTTCAAACAGAAGAGAAACAGTAGAGACGCTTTAGCAGTAATTATATCTTTGTGTATTTAACCTCACACAGATCCACAAATGCAAGAAAACGTGTTTTTCTTCTGTCTCTCTGCAGATGTTGTAAACTGTCACAGAAAGGCAGACTTGTCTCATTTCTTGTTTGACACGTCGTATTTTAAATGTCCTTTAGCGTCTTGTTCTCTGCCTGCTCAAAATGATAATCTCTGGCCATTAGTTTAACAACAGAAAATGAGACAATGGCTCAGCTCTGACTCCGTGGGAGTCACATGTCCTGTTGCCTGGCTCAGCCTCTCATTTTGCCCAGGATAATAGGAAAAAGATGTTGACTGTCAGCTCCAATGTAACAGCACACAGCACAGGAGTGGTCTGGAGGTACTGCAGCCACCGCTTCAGCCTGCCTTATAACCTGTGGGAATTCTCTCCTCTAAGATGTACTGTAAGGGGCAAACAGATGAAAAGTTGATGCTCTGTTAAATTTGAGGGTGTCTGTTACACTGCAAAGGGCTGCAGAGAGCATGGAAACAACATCAGAATCCTCCACACCATTTTTTTAGGCTATTTATTTGTTTACCCTTGACTTAAACTAACATGTCCTCCAAGAAGATGTTTCAAAGTTTTAAATTACTTTTTACTGTAAGCTGGCGAGCGAGTGACTCCTGCCAACATCTGGAGCTAGTGTACAAGACCCTCCACCCCCTGCTTTGAATACCAATGTTGTTACATCAAGGGTCCTGATTCAGTGTGTGTGAGAGAGCAAACCAGATTCCTGGAGTGGGATCATGTAGGATGCGGAAGGGTCACCAGTGGGGAACGATGGAGTGTAGGCTATGTGTCTTGAGGAAATTATAGCACAGAAATTGAAGGTGGGTAATGTCAGAGAGACATGAACAACCGAGAGTATTGTGTTAAAAGTGTGTGGGTGGGTATGTGAGAGTCAGCACAGCTGTGTGCTTCTTGTATTATCTCTCCCTGTGCAGAGCTGATAATGTATTCAAATTATTTCCTGGTTAAACCAGAGGATGTTGACCTGAACATTTCAGCGGATGGACAGTTTGTGTGATGTAGATATAGAGTTACTTAAAGTGAATTTGATACAAAATGCCTCGTTATGCATTTTAATAGGAGACGTTCTTTTTGTCACCTAGAAAACATTATAAGAAGTTCTGACACTGCCCCCCAAGTCAAAAGATGATTGTTATAGTTATCCATAGTGATGTATATTTGGCAGTATGACTATGTTCTGGGATCTGTAAATGTGGAAAGCATATGTTGGACTGGAGGTGGGTTGCATAGCGGCTTGCAGAAGCTGTAGAGGAGCTGAAGCAACTTCAATGATATGCCTTATATGGGGTTTACCAACTGGATTCATAGAAGAGGATCAGCTGAGCCTCAAGATATGATGTTAGCTGAAATTTAAATCAACTGTTATAAGTTAATCCAGCAGGACTTGTAGGCTGAGCTTTACAGCGTGGTCTGTCTCTGACCTCTTAATGCCATATTCACCAATACCAGTGCTCTGAGATCCTCGGGCAGAGGTCTTTGGTCTGTTTCAGGGTCACGTCTGAAAACGAATGGGGACAGAGCATTTGGGGTCTGGGGCTTGAGGAGAACAAATTTCCTGAGGAAATCAGGTCGGCAGAGTCGGTCAATTCCTTTAAAACAATCTTTTGTGGGAAGGCGTTCTCTGATTTTATTTGAACTACTTCCTACATTTCTCAAATTTATTTTTATTCTGTTGCTCCTGTGAAGCACTTTGTAAGTTGGATTATATTTATTTATTTGTCCCAGGATGTCCTTGACCAAGTATTCAGTTCCACAGATTTTCAGATCCTGTAGCAAACCTCTGCTAGTTGTTCCCTGATATAAATCTAAATATAAAAGAGATTCTTCGCTGCCAGGGCTCTCATCAGTCTGACATCTGTTTTTCCTCCTCTGCAACTTCCTTGAAGTCTCCACTAAAACTAATATTGTTTATATAAAGTATCTGCATGAATTGATCCCCATGTGCTTTGGAACATGTTGTACTTGTTCTCTGTGGAGCACTTTATAACTCTTTTTAATGGCTTTACAAATCAGACAAGCCATAAGTATATGGATTATGAGACTAATGAACTCTTACTAACTAAAAATCAGTAGCAATTAAAATGTTTGACCCAAACCCTTGGCTTCATTTATAGATTGCACTACTTTTGTGTAGCCCTTACTGGCCTGAATGTTAAAAACAGGCCTGTGATCTCACACCATCTTTGAATCTGGGGCCAGCCTCCAAAACCCTTTCCTGAAATCATTTCAGTTTGGGCAGCAAACCCTCTGTTCTCCTTCTCTGTCTCAATTTTCTTAATGTCATCTTTCAAATGTGAGTTGTTGAATATGGGAATATACAATAGGTCGGCTGCAGCCAGGGTGAGGATCGATCAATGTGCTGCCCACACAAAAGCGCTGGCAAAAGAATATGAGAGACAGAAACACTGTAAAATACAGAGAACTCAAAAAGCAGGCAGTAATAAATTGTTGTCAAGCAAGATGTCCTTGAAAGTAGTGAAGAGAGATTTGATGTGATGACGGTTGTGGCGAGCAGAGATGCATTAATGCTGCAGCCGTGCTGTCACACCTGTGCTGTTTCCTCGATAAACCCATCATGCTCAGTCTCCTCAGTATTTTGTATCTGCTACACTCACAGGTGCAAGCCAGCATACATTCCCATGCATCGATCCTCACAGTGGTCTCACACAAACACTTTTTAAAGCACAGCTGATGTCCCACCGGCCCTGCTCTGTTTTACTTGACTTGCACATCGTGGACCTGTTTAATTGAAGCCGTCCTTTGCTCTGTCTGTGGGAATCAAGTAATGGGAAAATGTTTTGCTTTCTTATGGATCAACCGGGATGCTTGAGTTATGATAAACGAGAGGAGGAGGTGGTTTAGTTCACCTGCATGTGAGCTGAGGTTAGTGTTGGTTAACATATGAAACAGAATGTGTCTGGTAGACTACCAGAAGAAAACCCCTTTTAATCAAGTTGTATTTTGGAGAGTAGGAGTAACAAATGTATCAGCTCTCTGATTATGATAATAATATCTGATTATTAGGTACACATTAGGTATAAACTTGCTAGTTTGGACCCTCTTTTACCTCCAGAACAGCCTTAATCCTTTCTGGCATAAGTCCTGGAAATGTTCCTCAGAGATTTCGGTCCATATTGACATGATAGCATCACACAGTTGCTGCAGATTTATTGGCTGCATATCCATGATGTGAATCTCCTGTCCCACCACATCCCAGAGATGCTCTGTTGGATTGAAATCTGGTGACTGTGAACTCAGAAAGATTCTTTGAGCTTTGTGACATGGAGTGTTATCCTGCTTGAAGCACCCATCATAATATCGGAACTCATAAATGGATAGACGTGGTCAGCAACAATACTCAGGTAGGCTGTGGTGTTTAAAAAGTGCTCATTTGATACACTACCAGCCTGAACCATTGATACAAAGCAGGATGGATCCATACTTTCATGTTGTTTACACCAAATTCGAATCCAAGTCTCACAACAAAAATTGAGACTCATCAAACCAAGCAATGTTTTTCTAATCTTCTGTTCAATTTTTGTGAGCCCATGTGAATTGTAGCCTCAGTTTCCTGTTCTCAGCTGACAGGAGTGGCACTTGGTGTGGTCTTCTGCTGCTGTAGCCCATCTGCTTCAAGGTTCAAAGTGTTGTGCATTCTCTGTAAACCCTAGACATGGTTGTGTGGGGAAATCCCAGTAGATCAGCAGTTTCTGAAACTCAGAGGAGTCCATCTGGCACCAACAACCATGCAACATTAAAAGTCTGTGTTGAGGCCTCCGACAGAGCTTGTTTCACCATGATGTGACATACTTCTTCACACCTGTGAGATCACACTGTTTAAATATATACACACACACATGCCCACACACACACACACACACATAAATATATATATGTGTGTGTGTACATGTACGTGTTCTGACTATTTTGTAATCAATAGATTAACTCTACTCACATATACACAAACATTTCTTGGACACTGAAAAACACACGCAAAACCACAACCACCCCCTCCAAGAGCTGAGTGATATCTGCAACACACTGATAACAGGGGTGTGGACACGCTCGTGCAAACGTGGCATCACTAACAGCTGTCCCATCACATATGAAAAAACAGAAAATGGCAGGAGAAATTTACATGGATTTGATTTGGGGGGGATGACCAGATAGTCGAGAAAATAAATAAACTAACCTTTAAAAAGTTCCTGCTCCTTCCATGACACATGTATCATCACATTACCACTGAATATGTCAGCGCTGGAAGCAGCAATGTGGTTAAAGATGACAGAAATTATCATGGCATGGAGGGTGAAATGCAAAACAAATGGGAGATTAAGGAAGAATGAAGTGAAGAAAGATAGTGAGAAACAGATCTGTAAAGGGGGTTTAAACCACCTGTCTTTGCATAGTTTCACTAACCTCATGCTGTGGCCGTGAAACTGAAACAAGGACAGATCACTGTTATCATACAGGATACTGGAATCACCGAGGCAAAGAGTCTGCTTTCTGGAAAATCATTTTGGACAGTCAGTGCGTTTGATGTTTTTAGTGAAACCGGTCTGTGAAAATCCCATCAGCTGCATACAGCAGGTTCTAATGGAAGATGTGCTCTGCAGGTCACATTTGTTTCCAATGAAATCACAACAACAGGAAACACGGCCGTTCCCATCACATACAGTACTGTGCAAAAGTTTTGTGCCACCCCTAACTTCTTCAAAAATTTGCTTGGAAAATTGGAAAGTGATTGAAATGTGCAAGCAAACATGTAAATACAGTATATGAGGCAAAAACAGAGTTTATACAATTATAATGAGCTTGAAGTCAATATTTGGTATGACCACCTTTACTCTTCAACACAGCCTGAACTTTCTTAGGCAAGCTTACTTCTTCAGGAATAGTTCTCCAGGCTTCTTGAAGGACATTCAAAGCTCCTCTTTGGATGTTGGCTGCCTTTGGTTCTGTTCTCTGTCAAAATGATCCCACACTGCTTCAGTGATGTTGAGGTCCGGGCTCTGGGTGAGACCAATCCATGACTGATAGTGCTACATTATGTGTTTTTCTATTCCGCTAAGCTTTTACTACATCGGCAGTGTGTTTGGGATCATTGTCATGTTGAAGAATGAAGCTGATGTTTTACAGATGGTGTTGGTTGCATGGTAGATCAAAAATTTTTGTGTTCATAATTCCATCAGTTTTGACAAGATTCCACCACTGGCTGAAATGCAGCTCCAAACCACAACAGAGCCTCCACCATGTTTTACAGATGGCCACAGACACTCACTGTTGGACCTCTCTCCTGACCTCCTTTAAACATACTGACAGCGATTTGAACTAAAAATAATTTTCGATTTGGATTCATTACTCCATCGGACCTGTTGCCACTGATTTCCAGTCCAGTTCTTGTGTAGTGTGGCATACCTCAGCCTTTTCTCCCTGTTTCCCTTCCTTAAGATTGACTTCTTGACAGCCACCCTTCCACTGAGACCATTTCTGGTGAGGCTTCAGTGAACAGTAGATGGATAAACTGAAGGGCCATATGTATCTTTCAGGTTCTGCGTCAGGGCTTTGCTAGATTTTTCTTCCCTCCTCTATTTTTTTAAAAACATGACTTTCGTATACTGTTCATCTGCTTTAGGTAGTTTTTAGGCCAGCCACATCTTTTGGGTTTTTTGGGGGGGGGTTTTTGGCCAATTTCCTAAAAAATTATAAGGACACACTGCACACCAGGCTGAGATATGGCAAGTTTTCAGCTAATATCTCTCTGGGAATCATTATTTTGGTGCAAAAATACTGTTTATGATCATCAAACTGTGTCATCTTTGGCATTTTTCATAGATTCAACTAAAAAAAAATGGGAACAAATTATGTGTTTTTGCAACAGCCTGCTAGTAACAAAAGGAATCTTTGTTTCTAATGTTTGTTTCTCCCATGATGCACTGAGTGTTTCTTTTTCATTCACCTCTTTTCACTCTGTTTATACCCCACTCTGCATTTAATCATTAGTTATTATTAATCTCTGGCTCTCTTCCACAGTGTGTTTTTTGTCCGGTCTCTCTCCCCTCACCCCAAACCGGTTGCAGCAGATGACTGTCCCTCCCTGAGCCTGCTTCTGCTGGAGATTTCTTCCTGTTAAAAGGAAGTTTTTCCTTCCCACTCTTGCCAAGTGCTTGCTCATAGGGGGTACTTTACAATATAAAGCACCTTGAGGTGACTGTTGTGATATATAAATAAAACTGACTTGAATTCAGTTGAGTTGGATTATTTCATTTGCTTTTTAAAAATTCCTCAAACTCTGTAAGGTAGTAAGGGAACAATAATTCTTGTCAAATGTTTGGTAGCTTGCCTTTTTTTTTTTTTTTGCAGCCTGAAATGACATTTCAGAGGGTTGCATAATTGCCTCTGCATCAAAGCTATTTCTGTGCTTATTTAGAAGAGTCAAGCTGAGCGCCTTCATATCCATCATGCTCTCATCTGTGCTCAGTGACAGTGACAGCCCCGAGCTACAACATTACTGCACAATATGTTAGCACTCACAGGAGTTTTGCAGCTAATTACAGCTTAAGTCTGACAGTTGAACTGCAGGCATCTTCAGCAGGTGTTAAATGACAACACACATCAGCATCCATGCTTGCTTAATCAGTTATTTAGGTTGGCATGGCAAAAGAAATTTACAAGCAGCTCATTTGTGGGTTTCTTTTTTGTGCTGCACAATGCAATCCCAGGCTAATAAACTCCCTGTTTCATTCATCTGCTGTACTAATAGTTTGACTTCAAGGAACTGAATATATTTTTTATGGAAAAAGACATATTTCTGCAGCACTTATTTGAAGGTTGTTAAATGAAGGCACTATTGTAACCTCACAGGCCCTACAGATACTTAGAAGGAGCTTTTAACAGTGGAAACTAGACACAATCAGATTCTGAGTCAGATGATGGAAGTCATGTGTGGGTTGACTTGAGTTCATGAATTTCAAACAGTCATTTAGACCTCGTATTCATTTGTCCTAATGACTTAAACATGATGTGAAAACCTGACTGTGCAGCCATGTGATAGCAGAGTATGTTGAGTCATCAACTGTGGCTTTTGCTGTTTCTGCCCCTGAAATGAAGTCAGGTTAAAGCTTTGCTTTAAATAGTTCATTCAACTTTGTTGCTATATGAGATCAAGACCATCAGCCCATAATTCTTGCAAAGAGTTCAGTCACTGCCGATAGACTCTGTAGAAACCTTCATGTATGACTGATGCAGTTTTTCCCGGTTACAATTTTCCAGTCCAATCACATTGTTCAGAGTTATGAGTTATGTTCTCAGGAAACACTTAAAAAGCAGGTGCTGCACGTATTACTCACCTACACACATGCACGCACGCACACACATGCACGCAATGAAGCTGAGCAAAGGACTTTGTAAACATATTTAAGCAGCCCTGTCCTGGTAGAGGAGCACTAGACACACAAACCACTCACACTGATGTTACACAAAACAGCACCAACACCAGTGGGAAAAAAAAACTGTTGGCTATTGAAATCTCTGGCCAGTCTTCACATTTTTCTCTTTCTCTAGCCCTGCCTTTCTTCCTGCCCTCTACATCCTGTGCATCATCTCCTTGACCAGTACTCTCTTCTGTTGCTTATTTTCTAACCCACTTTCCTTCAATTTCATTTTTACAAGCCACAGATCCCTCTGCTTCCCTTCAGTTGGCTCTCAATCCCCTTTTCTCTCATTCCCCTTCTCGCTCCTGTCTTTCTCGCCCACTGGCCAGATCTGCTCTTTCCTTCTGTGCTTGAGCAACACTTGAAGCAGCTGCACATAGGGCACACACACACACGCACACACACACAGCAGAGCCGTTGTGGCCTGAAAGTCTGAGACACAGCAATTTTCTTAATTTGGTAAAGTTCCATTAAATGATCCTCAGATGGGTTTTCTGATTTAAAATCTTTGCTGTACGCTCTCACAGACATTTAGCCACGTGCCACCAAATATACTTCAGTACCAGTCCAAATTTCTACACACTCCCCCTTTTGATTGGTACTGTACGTCCACGTGTTTATCTTGTGTCTAACCTTATGAAGCTACCCAACATGTTTCGGAGATTCCTCCGTCTGACTGATGGAACTGGCTCCACTAGTTCCACTGACGTCTCCATTACACTGTTTATCAACCATGGCATCAGTCCCATGTGCTGCGGTTTGTTTGCTTTAATGTCATGCAATACCGGCGATGCTTCCGTTCAGATTTTTTTTTTGTTTTAGATTTGGGTCAACTGTGGCCTCAACCCCGCAGCATGTAAATCAACATTCACTTTAATGTCTCATTATAGAAGAGTAGAAAAGATTGTAACACGTGGTATAAAACACCCGGTCACAAAGTTAAAGCCATTCCTCAACTAAATGGCTGTTCACTAACCTCTTTGCCACTCATGCAGTTAATTAAAGTAAACGTTATCTGTCCCCAGCAGGGCCTCTTTTTCTCACAGCAGGCATTTTGCCATGTTACGGTACATACAATGCGATTAATTGCTGCTGCACTTAAACAGAACAGAGCCACACCAGGGATTTTCCTGCTGTGTCAAGTAAACATGTCTGCAGGCTCATTAGGATGAGATCAAGATGAACAATAAACAGTTAAATGCTCAGTGGCACACAAAGAGCAGCTGATTGTCCTTAGTTATTGTGGCTATTATATTGTAAACCGAACAAACAAAAGCAGGCTTTCCTTTAAGCAGCTCTAACGGGTGCCAAATTCACTGCATGATTGATGGTTCCAAACTGCCCATGAGCAAATCTTTCCAGGCAAAAAAAAAAGTGAGGATCCTCACCGGATGATTAAAGAAAAGCAAGAGCAGCAGCTTTTTGCGTATTGCTGTGCAGAACTGGTTTTACTAGAGTTTGTTTTTTTATTATTTATTTAATCACTTACATCCATACTGTATGAAAACTTGCAAAAGGTTTTGCTGTTTTTTTTTTCTTCCAGTGATCAGCTGCTACAGGATTACAGCAGAGGTGTTTTCTTCTGTTTTGAACCCTTAGGGTAATTTCTGCATTGCATGCCCAGCTGGAAAACAGACTGTCGACTCCAGTGAAAATGTTTCCAAGATGAGAAGTAACAATAACAAACTGGGATACAGTTTTTAGGTCATGAAAGAACTCGGGTCGAGTTATGGAAAGCCATAAAATAAATGACACCAGGGCCATAAAAAAAAAGGGAGAGAAAGCTGCACATTTAGTTTAGTTCCAGATTGTATTTTTCATCGGAATGTCATTATTTTTTTATTTTCCATAAACTTGTTCTAAAGTTATGTTTTATTTTGACCATTACTGACATTTTGTTAAATGCACATGTGCAGTCATGAAAAAAAGTTTTCACAGGATTCTGTGCAGTCCTGTGAAAACTTGCAGAACCACCTTCAATAACCTGAAGTAATTGTTTTCTGTGTGACTTTATCAGTCTCTCCCATCATTGTGGGGGAATTTTGGCCCGCCTCTCTTTTGTTGCTTCAGTTCATTGAGGTTTACAGGCACAGCATTTCAATCAGTTTGTCTGGACTATGACTAGGACATTGCAGCACCTTGATTCTTTTCTTTTCCAGGCATTCTGCTGTAGATTTGCTGCTGTGCTCGGGATCATTGCCCACAAACCTTTCTGTATACTTTGGTATACAGAAGAGTTTGTGGTCAACTCAATGACTACAAGGTGCCCAGATCCTGTGGCTGCAAACAAGCCCAAATCATCACCCCTCCACCACTGAGTTGACAGTTTGTATAAGGCTGATATGCTGTGTTTTGGTTTTCCCTCATTGTTCCTGAAGAGCAGCTTTGCAAACCTAAGCCATGCTGCCATGTTCTTTTTAGAGAGAATAGGCTTTCTCCTGCGACCCTTCCAAAGAAGCCATACGTGTTCAGTCTTTTTCTAATTGTACTGTCTTTAACATTTAACATGCTAACTGAAACCTGTAGAGTCTGAGATGTAGATCTTGGTTTTTTTTTTGCATTTTTCACAGAACTGCATGGAGTCCTGTGGAAACATTATTTTCCACATGACTGTAATTGTAATGTCTTTGATCAATAGACAGCCCATTTAACAACAATAGTGGGTGTGTTTGTAGTACACAGATGATAAGCTGAATATGGTTATTATGTATTTTTATGATGCTTGTCATGTTTCAGACCTTCCCACATCTGCCTGTAGCAATACAAATCCAGCATGAAAAACTGCATTCTTTTGTCTCAGGGCTCAAAGGACTGACTGACTTATAAAGAGGCTATTAAGTTTACAGTAATCTGCTATGGAAGGCACATGATGCACACACACACACACACACACACACAAGGGATCTAAAGTTTCTTTGTAAGAAATCTGGGGCAGGTATAACAGCATACATGTGTATGCATGACCCAAACGCACTCCAACAGTGAGCCAATGATCCCTGGCTGTAAAAGGGTTAACAGCAGTCACCATCCATCCATCGCAGTAGGCCAGTGCTCAATTATTCAGCAAGCTGCGATCTAGTTTCATCACCTGCCAATGCCACTTTCAGCAGTCACTGCGAGGAAGGAAATATGCTCAAGCATCTGTGTGCATAAACCAATCAAACATGCAAACTGGTGTGTCTTCTTTCTCAGTCTGATTAACCCCCAACTGCTCCCACTAAAGTGTACTATTGTACTGTCAAAAACTATATATGTAATAAAATCACAGCATTTTTCAGGCTGCCCTTTAAATCAAGCTCATTCACAATCCAGGCAGATCAGCTGCTCACTGCCAGCCCACATGAGCCTTCTATGCATCTGTTTTGTAAATCTCATATTTAAGCTGCTTCAGCCTGTATACAGCTGCAGTTGAACCTGCAAGCTGCTTCGCAACCCACCTCCACCTCAGCTTCACCTTTCTTGCTGTATCAGTGTCATGTCTGTTGTCACTGATGCATGCTCCATTCTGTGCTGAGTCTTGCAGCTGTTCTCCCCAGACATGGCCATCCTACCTAATTATTTAAATAAATAAATTCATTATGCTGTGAAACCTTGCACGTGTATTGTAGTCTGCAAGAAAAAAATTGCTTTGTTTTAGGTTAAAGTCACCAAGTGTTTTTAATTCGATTTGACAGATGTTTCTATGCAATTTATGTAGCTCAAAATGAACTGTTCAGTGACAAACCAAGAGGGCTCTCTTCATCCAGAAGGGCAAACTGAGCTGCTGACTATAGGTCAGGTATGAGAGCGGCATTATTTCTAATCAATCTGTTCACCAGTGGAAAAAAAAAATTTCTAGAATATGGAACCAACTGGTCCAAAAGCTGCCAGTGAAGAAAAGAAAAGAAAAGTGAACCGGGTCTGGCATGTCATCTCATACGCTCAAGATTTCAGTGCAATAGTTAGTTTTAGTTCAAGCAAAATAAACCAGACAGACTTGGATATACTCACTCACACATGCGTCTACAGAGACCGGCAACAACAAAAGCTGACTGTGGCTGGAAACTAATACAATTCATTGGATGGCACTTTGACAGCACATCCTCTCAGTGTGCCACAGTAAGGATGCTCGGGTCAGTGCGTGCGTGTGTGTGTTGTGGGACCTAAAACTCCATAATGTTCTGCAGTGGGAGTGGAATATTCCATATTATTTCCTTATAGAAAAGCAGCCTGTTTATTAGTTACATGGACTTTTTCCAGCAGCTTTTATCACTTCTCCTCTCATGTGGCACTCTATTCGGAAAAAATATCCAATGCTGATAACTTTCCTGATGACAAGCTAGTTTGCTGACAAAGGACGAAAACATTACATCTCATTTTTCTCTCCCTCATCAAAATATTTTCTCCAGAAACCATGAAGGTTTCAACACCCGCAGTTCAAACAAACACAGTGGCTGCAATTCATTTGTTTGCCTCTTGTTTTGGAGAAGTTGTGTGGCAGCTTAAGGGCCTCCAAGCCTTTTGGCTGTCACCCTTCAAATCGCTCAAATCTCAGTCCCTTTCCTCCCGCCAGATTAATCTGCTTCGACGTGGAGCAGAGGACACACACATGAGTGATGGAGGCCTGCAGCAAACACACACTTTCAGGTTCTTAAAGAAGAAATCCACAGCACAAAGAAAAGTGTCTTGAATGCACACTATGCTGAGGACACAGAGTTCAAGAGATGGCACAGACCCCAGGGGGTGATTAGTGGGGTGTGGACAGGCATTGAGAGGCAGTTGGAGGATAGATTGGCAGACACTTGAGTCTCCTCGACGTAATAACTCCCAGCTGTGCTCCTCTCAGTGTTTATGTTAGAGGAGTTCCACTGCAAACCTCACAATCGCGTCTTACTGGAAACTTCTGTCATCATGATTTTTTTCTTAGCACTTAGTGTTTATCTGTTAGCTCTGCATATTCTTAACTTGCCTGTCTCTTTTTTTTCTTGAACTTTCTTTCCCAGCCCTCTCACTGCATCTAATTTTCTATCCCTCCCACACACACTCTCTCTCTCCCTTCTTGCATATTCCCTTTCTCCTCTCCCTCTTTCTGTATATTTTTTAATACCCTTTGCCTACATCCCAGGATACTAATACATTTGATTTTGAAAATATTTTTCTCTCCCTTGGACAGTCCACCCCTGCTGCCTAACCCAGGCAACCTCTCTAGCCAGGAAAAAGAGTACTGTGAATTATTCCATTGTTTGTCAGTTGTTACTCCCTCTCTTTCTCTCCCTCCATCTAATGGCAAGCTGCCCAGATCACTGCTACCCTAAAGAATTCTGTGCCTGAACTGAAATTATATGTTGCCATCTGTGTTAATTTTTGAGGAGTTTCATGGTGGGAACCGCTGCGGCAAATAACGTTCTTTTAAATGCCCAGAAAGTTGAATGAAAGTGTGTGACGAGTTAGAAAATAGTAAAAAGCTATCATCTCACATTAATACGTCGCACTACCTTTGTCTCTTTTCTTTCACACCCTGCCCACATGCTACATATGTATTTATAGCTGGTGCAAGCTGGACCGTGATCCTGGCTTTACATATGCAGTGGAAACAAAAGGCTTCTCAAATTGCGTAATATGACTGGAGCTGCATCATGTGTGCACAACATGTGTATATTATGCAGACTCCAGCTCTACCTATTTGTTATCTTACTCCTAATATCAGCAAAGGTTATAGAGCTGGCCACCAGCTATCATCCCTCTCTCAGTACATTTCTTCCCTGGATGTGTAGGAGGGAAATCAGCGTGATCACACTGTAGAGCTCAAGGCACAATTATACAGGTTCTATAAATGTCTTCACCCATGCTGTTAGTCAGAGAAATGCTGCAAATGGACGTTTTCAGTCCAGATTGAAACCCTATAATAAAATCAGGCATCTATTATATGACTGAATGGTGGCACATAAAAAGGAGATTATTGTTAACCAACAAAAAATGAGACAAAACTATTCACACACAGTGAATATGATTAAATGGCAATCGAGACAACAGCAACAACCAAACTATGCAGAAGAGCATCTCTGAACCAGTGTTAATTTTGACAGCAAATTTTGATTTAGTTTTAGTCATAGTCGTTTGACGAAAATGTAATTTAGTTTTAGTCATAATTTAGTCATCTGAATAGTTTTAGTCTAGTTTTAGTCGACGAAATTATCATAACAATATAGTCGACTAAATCTACAGTCGATTTAGTCGACTAAAATATAAAGAGTGTAAAATGTAAATGCTTTTTCTTCAGTTCCCTTGAATTAGTCATTATACACACTTACACAAAATTAAACATTTATTAAAAGTTATGCAATATTATTAATAATATTAACATTAGTGTTTCACCTGCTTCCCACACACTTGATTATTAACACCACCTTACTGAGATAATACGAGCGTTTTACAGCAGGACGCTCTGAAAGGTACAGGACAGTGTTCAGGACTAAGATTAGGAAAGGCTAATCCACCGCGGCGTGGAGATTTTCTCTAAACACAAACGCTAAACTGGGAAAAACACTTTACCCTGTATGACATTATGCATTATTGCTTACCTTTGCATGGAGATCTGGGTGACTGGTTTGCAGATGTTTCGTGTTTTTTCCCGAGATAGTCGCCCCACATGGTTTACACATCGTTTTGTTTGTCACAATGTCAAAGGACAAATGTGTCCATACAGCTCTTCTCTTTCTCCCTGCTGACATTGTTTACATAACTTCTATCGGAAGTAAAGAAAATTCATAGGCTAGTTCGTCCTTCCCGGGTTTAGAGCAAATTTGCGCAACTGTGTGTTTGATGTTTTCCTAACTTCTTCCGCCCTTTCACAAAATTAAATAAGTTCTGATTGGATTTCGTCCCCGCCAAGCATTTTCGTCTCGTTTTCATTCGTTGACGATAGTGTCAATTAATTTCGTTAACGTTTTTATCCTTTTAGGTAGTTTTTATTTAGTTATCGTCTTGTTATCGCCATGAAAAAAAAGGGTCGTTGACGAAAATATTTCAATTAACACTGCTCTGAACGAACACTTTGAACCTTGAAGCAGATGGGCTACAACAGCAGAATACCACAGCGGGTGCCACTCCTGTCAGCTAAAAAGAAGAAATGGAGGCTACAGTTCACACAGGTTCACCAAAATTGGACAAGAGAAGATTGGAAAATGTTGCCTGTTTGTTATCTTACTGCTAATATCAGCCGAGGTTATAGAGTTGATGAGACTTGATTTGTTCCACTTTAAGATTTGGATGGCAGGGTCAGAATTTGGTGTAAATAACATGGATCCATGTACGCAAGGGCGTAGGAAGGAGTTTACTATTGGGGGGGACACATATCGGAAACCTGACAGATCCGTAAATACTAGGAGCAAAGCATAAAAAATGCCATTTGATCTTTTACTTTCTTCTTCTTCAAATGTTTCTTGGAAAAATAGTGTTGTGTACACCTATATTATTGCATGTATAATTTACATATATATATGTTTTATAATCATAAGACGTGGACAAACCACCAAACAAAATTCACTTCAATTAAATTTTATTCATATAGCGCCAAATCACAACAAACAGTCGCCTCAAGGCACTTTGTATTGCGGGTAAAGACCCTACAATAATACAGAGAAAACCCAACAGTCAAAACGACC
>JASGAU010408585.1:0-23031 GCA_030220045.1 Australoheros facetus
ATATATATATATATATATATATAACAAATCCCAAATTTAACTGACTATATTAAGAAGTCACTGCATATGTGACACTGTTATCCACAAAGTATTAAAAGCACACCCAGACCTCTCCTGCTGGACTCACGCTGCAGGTTGCTTAGTTTAAACCCTCAGGTAGCTGCAGGCTACACTGAATGTGGACTAGTCCAGAGAATGACATCCTCCAATTTTCAAACTCTTCTGTCACGTCTTCCAAACAAACCGGCTGCCGTGTTCGGGTCTTTTATCAGATTTGCTGACTTGTAAAATAGTAAGAGTAAAACTACCATCAGGATGGATAAGGTGCTGCCTGGCTTCATGCAGTTCTGGCTGAGATTGAATATCCCATCTGTGGCTATGTGATGGGAAATTGGCTTTCAGAGTGAGTGGCAGTAAAATGTTGCAGATATGCAAACAGACAGCGAGGCTCACGTCCTAAATTCTTTTGCAACGTTTCCAAACAGATAAATTGGACTTTTTATTTTTTTCCCACTGAATCATTTTCCTCACAGTTGCAGATCTCACTGACGTTTTTTTTTTTGTTTGGCAGGTATATAACTTCCTGTGATATCAACATTTCACTGGCTTTACTGCAGAGTTTAAGCAGAGCTTGGACCGAATACCGTCTGAGGCGTTTTCCTCCCACTGTGACAGAAATATGCTCTCTGGGGAGAAGCAACAAATAGCAGTAATTTTATGGAAATCTTTGGCTTAAAAAAGGTGAGATCAAAAGGCACAAAGTTCTAGCTTCTTTGTAGCCTCGGGACAAATATCTGGATCATTTTTAACATTCATAAAACTATTCATATATTTAAACTTTGACTCCTACAGACCTCTGATGGAGTGAGTGGGATTGTTTTGCAGTAGTTGGGCTGTTTTTTTGTTTGATATAACTGGCTCATAAAGACTTAAAGGAAATCCTGTCGCAATCAAATATCTCTTTGCAGAGGCTGCGGTTTGTGTCTTTTCTCGTTGCACATTCTGTGAATTTGCACAGAAAAAAAGGCAACATAATTCTCTGTCAGTGAGATGAGACAGACATGCTGTGTTTCCAGGCTGGCTGTGAGTCTGATCTGAGAGATAAGGCTCTCCTTCATCCCTCCAAGCTGTCTGAAGCCTCCTCATCCATCACCAGGCGAAGCTGCCATGTGAGTTACGTGCCAGACTCACTGAATAACATCCCTGCATATGTCACATACATATGTACTGGTATCTCTGAAGTATCTCAGAAACAACTGTTGGACAGCCAGTTTTATGTGAGGGATATCCTCTCACACTGACATCAGACGCATCCCAAAGTAGTGAAACTAGTCTGAAAACGAGCATTTAGAGCAGTCTGGATCCTGGATCACAGGGATTACTTCCACATGCTCATTATTGAAACTTTGGCCATGTTTAATATGACCATCCACCACTGGAACAGGATGTATATGACAGGAAATAAGGGAAAGCAGAATAGGATACCTTTAACTTTTGCATTTACTCGCTCACTTGGTTTAGTTTGGATACCAAATCTACATCAGCCCAACAGAATTATTAGTGGGTCAGCATTATCAGCTATTTGCTGATCAACTGATATTGGCATTTAAAACTGTCAATAAATGAAAATTCAAAAAGTAAAGAATAGCCAGAGAAACACCCTTCAGCAGTCTGACGTGTGTTGATGTTACATGGTTTGCCCACCAGAGGTCCCCCTGCAGCTTCGAGGGGACTCAAACAGCGTAAACGAGGAAATAAACAGATAAATAAAATGTCAGGAAACTCTCTTTATCTTTCCTGTGTCTGAGAGTAAAAAAAATATCGCTCATATATTGGGATATTGGATTTTTAGACCTCAGTCTTAAAAATCCTGCCGTATATCAGTCGAACTGATTTTCTAACACACTGTTAGAAAGCTCCATTTTCCAGGGTGCCTCTGAAGTGGAGGACGACAGCAGACGTTTTCCATGCATGCTGCTAATAATTGCTTAACTTTTAAAAGATAAGCGTAGGCCACAATAATTTGCTCATCTGAGGGAGGACGGCCTAGTTATTCTAGGCGCCTGTCTTCTAATCAAAGCCTGTCGATAAAGATGGATGACACGTCACCGCTTCCTCCCACTGTACCACAGTGAAGCCTTCAATGGGGGCCCTCACCGCAGTGTGTGCAGCAGTGTTGTTCTTTTCCTTTTTCATAAAAATTTCAAATAACAAAATAAAAGCTGCTTCTCGTCACCTTTTAAAGAGTTTGAATCCGCAGTTGTGGCCGGTCCAGGATGAAGAAACGAGTCATTCATGAAAACCTTTGAGGAGAAAAAGGGTAAAAAGCTGCAGCATTAAAAAAAAAAAACCTATCTAAAACTAATCTTGTTTTAGAAACACTTTACTGTATGTGCATCCCTGCATGGCTTGAGAATTTATGGGGAAATTTAAAAGTGGCCAAGAAAAACATTTGCCTCTGTATGCTTATAAATCTTGACTTAATCAGGGCGAGGATGCCATTAATGCACAAGACTTGTTGTTACTGTTAACAGGAGGGATGCCATTTCTGTTAATCACCCATAAAATCACTCCATCAAAGCTGCTGCTGCGTGCACGGGAAGTTCTGCATATCAGTGAGTCCAGGTTTGTTTCTGTCATGAATCAGCTCGTTAAAATTCCCATCGACGTCTTGGACTATTCATTGGGGTGAAATCAGTGCCACACCTGTGGAAAACCCACGGGAAGGTCAACAAAGTTAATTATTAAATATTTAACTGCCCTCCTGGGGGCAGCAGAGGTGACTGCTAATCATCATTCAGCGTTTTCTTCAGCTCGGAGTTATGTGTTATACCAGGAAAATTGGGTATTCAGAGCATAAAGCTGCGGGGAGGATTGTGTCTTTAATATAAATGTGAAAAGAGCTTTAAAATAATTGGACTGAGAAAAAAACAATGCTACCAGGTATTTTACCAACCTGTCTATTAAATACTTCACATTTTGCTTTTATTCAATCTTTAAAAAAAAAAAAAAAAAAAAATCTTATTAATCGATTATGCTTGAGCCTCCTTAGGAGTCATTAAAAGATTAGTATGCAGCTACAGAAGCAACTGCTGTGCCCACATTACAGTATACTCTAGTAATATTGTTACAGTCTGTACAGTGGACACATTTTTCTTCATTGGAAATTTACATCTTTATGTAGTTTCCTGTAAAATGCTACATAAACTCCAGAAAATATTATTTTCCAAGACATTTTATTTCTTATAATTTTAATTATAAGAAATAATAATTAAAATTATAAGAAATAAAATGTCTTATAATTTTAATTATTTAAAGCTAATGGTCAGGACTGCTACAGTCAACAGATATTATTTCCACAATTCTGTGTACATAATTAGAGAGCTGAAGGTGGGGAGAGCAGCATCAATACACCAGCAAAGAACATACCAGTCATCTGTGATGATAGATTGTTCAAGTCTTCAGAAACGGCATTAAAAGGAGATGCTTGGGTGGAGGTGGGTTGAAAAAGCAGAGCTGGTGTGAACAGTCTAAAGCTGCTTAATGCTGCAGTCACACCAGGGAAAGCAGCGGCTGGAGACTGCGGCACAAACAAAACTATTGAGACTGTGTGCAGTGACCATGTGATGTTGTGATGCTCGCAGTCAGTTTGCTGTCTTCAAAGAGACTTTTGTGAATCAAGATGGCAATAAAATGGAATCAGTCTGCTGCCTGTCTGCTCTCAGTCTGCTGTCAGTCTGCTGTCAGTCTGCTATCAGTCTGCTCCCAGTCTGCTCCCAGTCTGCTGTCAGTCTATTAGTCTACTATCAGTCTGCTGCCAGTCTGCTATCAGTCTGCTGTCAGTCTGCTGCCAGTCTGCTATAGTCTACTGTCAGTCTGCTGTCAGTCTGCTGCCAGTCTGCTATAGTCTACTGTCAGTCTGCTATCAGTCTGCTATCAGTCTGCTCCCAGTCTGCTATCAGTATGCTCCCAGTCTGCTATCAGTCTACTATCAGTCTGCTATCAGTCTGCTCCCAGTCTGCTGTCAGTCTACTATCTGTCTGCTATCAGTCTGCTCCCAGTCTGCTGTCAGTCTACTATCAGTCTGCTATCAGTCTGCTGCCAGTCTGCTATCAGTCTGCTGTCAGTCTGCTCTCAGTCTGCTGCCAGTCTACTATCAGTCTCCTCCCAGTCTGCTGTCAGTCTACTATCAGTCTGCTGCCAGTCTGCTATCAGTCTGCTGTCAGTCTGCTCTCAGTCTGCTCTCAGTCTGCTGCCAGTCTACTATCAGTCTGCTCCCAGTCTGCTGTCAGTCTACTATCAGTCTGCTGCCAGTCTGCTATCAGTCTGCTCTCAGTCTGCTGCCAGTCTGCTATCAGTCTGCTCCCAGTCTACTGTCAGTCTGCTCTCAGTCTGCCGACAGTCTGCTCCCAGTCTGCTCTCAGTCTGCTGCCAGTCTATCTGTCTGCTATCAGTCTACTATCAGTCTGCTATCAGTCTGCTCCCAGTCTGCTATCAGTCTGCCATCAGTCTGCTCCCAGTCTGCTATCAGTCTACTGTCAGTCTGCTGCCAGTCTGCTGTCAGTCTGCTGCCAGCCTGCCATCAGTCTGCTCCCGGTCTGCTGCCAGTCTGCTATCAGATTGCACCTGAATGGGATCAAGCTGAATAACATGCAACATGCTCATAATGATTCAGCAATTAACTGTGACAAATTAGTGAAAACCGTAAATCTGTTGATGATCGCATGGACAAAAATTCACATTATTTATTTACGTTCAGAGTCTAACCAGAACCTCTTGGATCTGAAACAGAAATTCCTCCACAAATAGTGACATAGTTGATGCACGACAGCGATTTAACTGCAAAATGACAAAGGCTGTTGGACTATAACCAGAACACCACCAGCTGGGAACCAGCTGAGTTGAGTCACCTATTACAAAGAGATATGTCCCAGACAAGTTGCGCTCATAGGCACAGATGGACTCAGATTGTTTTGCAACATTTTGGCAACCTGTGTGAATTTATAAATAGATGGCAATTATGTGTAATCTATCTGCCAATCTATCTGAGAGGGCCTGCACTCACTCCAAGTCAAACTGCTAAATGCAAAAACATTCACTGTGATCATCAGACATCAACTGATTTTTCTTAGAAGGAGGTTGCTGTTCTATTTTTTTTATTCTACTTTAAAGGAGCCATAAATGGCACACACTGTATGAGAATTGGGTTAGAAGGGTATCAGCTGAGCCATCAGCTGATGCGGCCTGACACTGCAATCAGCCAATTTACCAGGACAGTGGCTGAGTCTGAATCAGCTAGTGATTGGACCACCAAGGCTTTTTCTTTTGACTGCTGCCTGACTCCTCTAGCTCCTCTACCAGGTAGTAGTTCTTTTGGCCATGTCCCACTTGGAGGAGATCCCATGGCACACCTGAGAGATTATATCTCTCACCTGGTTTGGGAACATCTTAGTATGTCCCTGGAAGGGCTGGAGGTGGTATTATCCTGCAGTTTGCCTAGTCTTTGTCAGGATTAAACTATAATACATCCTAATGGATCATACAGTTCAGCAGAAATGTAACAATAAACCTCATCATTTGAGTGTGAGGACAAATTCCCAGAGTCTACTTACTGTTCCTGTATAGTGTGGAATTAGATATGCTTAAAATGTTGGAAGATGGCAAATAATCAAATATAGAAATTTGAGCTTTTTTTTTTCATAATCATATAATCACATTCCAGCCTGCACAGCTGTTTTTCCGGGAGAACCGGTTTCCTGTGTAAGGTCAGAGATACTTCAGCATTGTGAGTGACTGCTCTTCTTTCCAGGAGGGGCCGGTCCACTGAGGATTCATTGACAAAGTTAGGATTGATGTGGGCGGACAGCGGGGTTGGGGAGGGGTCGTGGAGTCACCTCTATAATCCTCATTAGGACTCGCCATTGGAATGCAAAGTGGTGAAAGTGACAGGATCTTAAACCCTGCAGAGTGATGATGTTGAAACAGCCGCAGTGGGACAGCGGACGGGTTTGACACGAGGCCACGACGCTGACTGAAAAAGACCTCACTGTCCCACACTGACGTCGACCACATCAGTTACACGGCTGCTTCTGTCGCACAGCATTACGTCGTATCTGGATTTATGACAGTCTCTATATGTCATCTCACACCAGTGTTTCACTGTTTCTTCGAGAACATCCTTAGTGCATTAGTTTCCTACTTCTGAGGTATTGTTTATATCGTTTCATGTGTTTCCAAATCTAGTAAAGATAAAATACAGACATCTTATCTGAGTATATTAGTTTCCTCGTGGCCCTAAAGTTCAGTTCTTCCTCTGTGTGTCTGCGTTCTTGTCTCCATGTTCAGTGTTTCCTGTTTTACTTTGTCGGTCTTTGTCTCACGTGCTCTGTGTTTAGTTTTACTTCCTTGATTTGTCTGCTGTGATTAGGTTCAGCTGTGCTCCCCACCTGTTTGTTCCCTCGTTATTCCTCTGTGTATTTATTGTCTCCGTCTCCCCTTATCTGTTTGTCCACGCTCCAGTGTTGCAGTGTTTTGTTTCTATAGTTTATAGTCCCCGGTGAGTCTCTAGCTGTTTGGTTTCTGCGTTTCCTTTTGTTTCCTCGCTTTCCATTTAAACCCTGTTTGCCTCCACTCGTCCTACGTTTGGGTCCTCGCAACCTCTGTGCTTCACACGGTCAGCTTCTGCAGTCTGTGACAAAAAGGATATCCAAATGCCAGTCCAGTAAAATATTTTTTATAATTCAACCATCCGGACTGAACATTGCCACACAATTCATTGACATCATATGCATAGGTTGTTTCTTTGATTAATTAATCGGGGCGAGGGTTGTGTTGCAGACATGACCAATCCATAAAAGTCCAAATTGTTATCTGATTTAGATTCGGTCGATATCCCTTCAAGTTTCCAGGCAGCTTCCAGCATGGCTGCTACTTACAGCTTTCTGCCTGTGATTTCACCACAGACTTCAAACTTGCACATAAAAAAAACTTTCAAACCTGAATTTTGTGCAGAGGATCATCTCTGGTGTTGAGATTTGGGTCTGTGGCTACAGCTGACCACTTTTTAGCAGAAATCTGTTTGTCCACGCTCCATTTTTCATTCATACTTTTCATTCATACTTTGATTCATTCATGTTCTCTTACTCTTCACTTCATGTTTTCATAGTTCCACTGATGCAGTGACCCAGTTTGCCCAGCAGCATCCTCCTCCCTCATGTCGCTCCTCTCAGACACTTTGTTTGTGTGTGTCCTGTGTATTAGGATGTGGATTTATGCATGAGTGTGCCCACATGCTCAGCTGAGCTGAGAAGATTCCTGAGATCATGCAGCTTATCCCAGTGTCTCGCTGCTCTCAGAGAAGATTAAGATGTTCTGCATCGTATCAGTTGTATGAGTTTTGACTTTCCAGCAGTCCCCTGGTGACCGACCTCCTCCACGCTGCAAATCCATGGCCTCAGGTCGTGTCTGCTTCTGCTGACAGGGCACGGATTGATTCGCAGTCTTTACTCACAGCACTCGTGGCGGTGTGGTGAAGACAAACTTTGTATGTCTGCTGATTACTTTCTTATTTAGTCATCATAAAGTTCACTTTGGTCAAATGTATCTCATGTCTTATGAACCTTTCATTATGTATCTATATTACAGATTGTTCTGTGGCATTTGCTGCAGCATCAGATTGAGTTTTTTCCTCAGAGTCTGGACCAACTCTCTCAGTGATGCCTGACAGATACTCAGAAAAGACAGCTTTGTAGTAACTGAAGTTGCCTTTGATGCTACAAGGAATTTGCATGTTTGTGCTCCCAATTAAACTCCTGTTTTTTTTCTCTTCACAGCTCCAATCTGTTGCTGCATCTTTGAAATTGTACAGAAACATCATTTGGGATTCAGGACACAGTTCAAATGAATTGATGACATACTGTACCCTCCCTATAGCCACCTTCGTCTGAAGCCATCTGTCCCCACTGCCTCGGTCCTCTGCTGCTGCATCCTGAATTGTGGCCAAAAGTGCACATATGCAGATTTTTGTTTGCTGCAAATGACTGTGTTTCTCTGAGGGTTAGCTCTTCAGCTAAAAGAGAAATTCCAGTGTTTAGCTCCATCACAGTCTGCTGTGATAGTATAAAATAGTGGAGATACTGGAAGAGAAGGGACTCAAAGACAGTGTCCCATTTTGAACAGTCATTGCTGCTGCTGCAACATCACTCACAATAATTACTGCTCTAAACAGCCTGCTACAGTGTGCATGCTTTACAACATGTTCTCAGCCCAGTCTGAGAAATACTGCAGTGGCATCACAGAGATACGCACAAGGAGTCTTTTAGAGTTTGAGCTTTGACTCACTATCTATGGAAACACTGGATGTTGAGAGCTAAAAGCCACATTGTGTGTGTGTGAAAATAGCATGGCAGCCTCCCTGTGACCAGGGAAAACAGCTGGTTGTCTGGTGATTGCATTGAATTTTCATGCTTTGTTGACAAATTGCAAATAATTGCAGCAATCAGCTGTTTGCCCAAAGATTGAGTGCGCAACACCCGCAGCTTCTAAGCGACCCCTTTTGATTGCAAGGCAGTTGCACAGGTCACCTGGAGGGTTGCAACCTGTCTCCGAACAGCTGTGATCTGACTCTGCTTGACTTGCAGTTTTCCCCATTTATCACACTTGATCTCCGTATTATCACAAAGAGATTGCATGTAATTGCCATCTTGACTGCATTCGGTCACAGACTGGATCTGTCTTATTTGTGTTTTATCGCCATCTTGATGCACCAAAATTCCTGGTGGGGTGGCACTGAAAAGTAACACATAAATTTGTTTCATGTTTCTGTAATTTTTTTTTTTCTTCCCCCAGTTTCTCTCACTCACCTATGGGTTAAGCACCAAAAAGGTTTTGGCTACATGTAGGGTTTGAATATGCTCCACATCACAGCATTAATCCTGCATGTTGAACAAACTATGCTTTAATGCACCCTGTGGTTTTAAACATGATAAATGGAGCGTTCATATGTGAAGATTTATGAGCGAGACAAATCTCACCGTGGCCACGATCTGATGCATCAAAGCACCAACGTCAAAGGATGCCAAAAATCACCCTGAATATGAGAACGGGTTTTCGTCACCCAGCTGTATTATTCCCAGGAAAATGCACGTATAAAATGCATCCAAAGCAATTTTTAACTTATCAGGAAGATGTTTAATGAGGTCTTAAATTAAACAAGAAGCAAGGTCAGGGATTTACCCCCTGCTGGCTATTAGAAAGAATGCATTTCATTGTGTGACATCTGCAGCTCCAAACAGGGCTGACAAACACAGCTCAAAGTGGTGTTAGCATCCTTGCATGTATGACAGCTTGGATGAAGTTTGCTAAGCATCAGAGATCATTATTCTACCATTAGATGTGGTCTGACGTAAGTGACTACCTTTAACGGTCTGCAGAGACTTCTTACTCCTTGGGATTAACTTCAGGGTACATTTCAGACAATTTTCCTTTAATGTGGACCCTGAAGACTATTTTAGCCTGAACTAATGACTGATATGCACACACACAGAAGATAAGTGGACCCTCCTGAGAACACCATCCCAAATGTTGTTAGGAAAGTAGATGGACTGTAACGTGCTCCAGAACTGCTTTAATTTGGGTTAAAGGGGCACATTTCAAGCCCAATATTATTAAGCCTTAGAGATCCAACGCTGATCCCTTGGTAATGAAACGAAGGCAAGCATCAGTTCATGGGTGGAGATAAAATTGGTGTCTTGGGAAAGTGTGGAAAGTGTTCAGCGTGTCTCCTTAAGTGCAGTTTCTGGCACACCAGTAGCTGGTGGTTAGCCAAACTAAGAGACTTTAGATTATAATATACAGACATAAATCTGAAAAGTAGTCAGGAGCTCCACTATGTAGAAACTAATGAGTAATAAGCAAAACTTTTATATTGACTTCTAAATTCTACTTGGGGCCAATGGAGAGAAGTGCTACCTGCACTGTGCCCCTGTTAGAAAGCCTGCAGCTATTTGGACCATCTGCAGGTGCGCTGCAGCTTTTTGGCTCCGGCTGATGTTAAGTGATGAGTTACGATCTTCCAGTCCTGAGGTCACAAAAGTGTGGATGAAACTGTCAGGACTTTGGGAATATATAATGCGCCTCATTTTCAGCCGATTGCGCAATTTTATTAATGTGAACAGAGAAATTCAGAGGAGTGGCACGACTGTGACACATACTGTAAATTCTCAGTGTACTGATCTACAAAAAGTGAACACCTCAGTTTTATATTCAGTTTAAATGAAGGAAGTTTGGAGACAAATGCTGAGACAGAGACTTTTACGAGCCAGCCAGCAAGAACTTAATGAAAAGATGCTGAAAAGGAGTTAAAGAGAACTTTGCCAGCTGTCTGAACCAAGCTGAGATTTGGTTAGAGAGTGAAAGGTGAAACACAGTCCGAAAAAAGTAGTCCCTTTGCATTTAAACTGGACTGAAAGTGCATACTTTCTCTTCAACACATCGCCCATAGTGAACCCAAAGCACGCCAGCACACTGGGCTTGCCTCAGTGTGCGGCCTGAGGGCTCAGGCTTTCCCTTTAATTGGTCACCTGTCAGCATCAGACACCACAGAAGAAGAAGGTGTCTGTCAATCGAATCAAGTGAAAAACAGAAACATATTCATTTGAAATAAAATAAAACTTTTATTCATAAGAAACCAGAATCAGTGTTTCTTTGAAAAGACGATTTCTCATTTTATCAGCTCTCAGACTTGCTGATTAATCAATCAATCATCTCAGCATCCTCTTTAAGTCCCTTTGCTTCAGTCTGGAGAGTTAACTTCCCATAAAAAGCAGAGCAGAGGAGTCTTCGTCTTCGCCGCTCTGTAATTAATGTTTCTCCTCTTCTACACTTCAATGAGCTTTTCTTTCTTCGTCTTTCCTTACCTTGCTGCTTTGCCCTTGGTCGAGGTCGGTCCGAGCCGCGCTCATGTGTGCAGGGTACAAATTGATAGCAGGCTTTCGATGTCATATCTAATTAGTCTCCAGATGCCTTTTTTTCCTCATCTCACCCGTCCCGCCCCACCATCATCTCTCTGTGGACTTTAGTCCTCTAATGCTGGCCTCAGCCTCCAGTTTTGTTCTCACCCAAATGACTTATCAGTGAGGTTGCTTAATTATGCTCTGCATGTGCCAGTAAGTCGCCTCTGTTACTACGATATGCAGGTAACCATGAGGCATACAATAAAAAAAACAGTAAAGAGTAAAGGGTAAAGGTCAGGCCCTTTGGAGTCATGTCCTGTATCACGTATCTCATCCAGTTTTCGCCAAAATTTGGCACATACTGTGACAAAGAGGTTAGCAATGCTCTAAATGCTCAGTTTCAAACATTTTTTTCTACTCTTGGCTCTGTATGATGTCACAGAGAGGGGTATTCCTAATATGGGCAGCTGTGACTGTGAGCACAGAAGCCCCGCCTACCAGCTGTTCAAATGTCCTGTTTGTAGGGGGCAGCCAGTCAGAGGGAACTGGGGTGGTGGCCTCAATGAGAGAGGAGTTTGTTTCCGAAGGAGGATGAATGGTGGGGCTGCAGCAAAGCTCAATATAAAAAGAATAAGGATTAAAACAAGAGGAAAAACATGGATCTGCAAGTCCATGTTATGAACTTTAACGTGGGGAAATCAGTTCTCAGTTATTGTAGTCACCGAGTGTTGACTGGATAACAGTGGGCTGTATTTCATTCATCTGTTTATTGGTATTGTTGTAACACAATACAGTGACTCAGCTTTTCACATCAGCTGCTCCCGAGCTCCGAAAGAAAGACTAAACTGGCTCATGAATCACATTTACAGGCTGATTCTTGGCTTTATGTTGCTGCATAAAGCATCGCCGCACCTCTAAAAAGGAGAACAAAACTGACACCTCAGAAACTGAGGTAAGATGTTGAGACGTAAGGCATTAACTCTTTTATCTGGGAAATGAATTTGGTGCTCCTGTATCTGACCCTTTAAAAAACAGGGTCATTGCTTTATTTGTGCCGATCAGTGAGTGAACAGGAGGCCTGAGCTCCCATCACCTGGAGGAATATGCAGCTGGATCGCGTGCTAAAACCAGTGGAAGGAAGTGAAATATCTCTTTAATATCCCATCCAAACAGTTTGCCACATGTTCTTGATGAACAGCACTGCCCTCGCTGTCTGAGTAGTCTGAGCCTGTTTGCACGAAAGCTCTCCAAGGTCCAAAGGATTTGTCCGGTTTTATTGCTGGTATTTACGGAGACACGACATAATATTTGTCCCCCTGTCTCCTGCCTCTGAAACTGTCCTGAGATTTACACGTGTCCTTCTACTCTGGCTGCAGCCGGTTACCTTGTTTCTATCACGGACGACCAGTCTCCCCCTCTGAGGGCCGCTGCTTAAATCTCCACTAATGCGTCTTGGTGTGCGTGAGACTCGTTTCCTTTCATGGCCGTGAGAATGCCGCAGATCAGCTGCAGGTTGGACGGCTTCTGGATTCAACCTGAGCTTTTTTTTTTTGAACTCCCCTTGTTCCTGTCGGCTCCTAATTGGTGTTGGATGCCGTCTTTGCTCACCAATTAAAAAGAGGGTGAGTGGCACAGGGAGGTGGGCGGGTTGGCAGAGAAGTGTGGGAACATTTTCCCAGCTGTGTCGGTTTCCATCAGGAGCATTAACAAAAATCCAGACAGCGATCGTTACCTGTGTCATCTGCAGCAGACTGCATGAATGAAAAGCACAAAAGCAAAAAACAAAACAAAAACCCAACCCTCTAGCCTTATAATAATAATAATAATAATAATAATAATATGTTAGAATGATGTCTCAGGATGTGAAATCAGGTAGTAAATGAGGCAGTAAATGGAAAGGGGAACGTATCATATGAAGAGTGTGTGTGTGTCAGTGTGAACTTCTGTTGTTGCACAGAAAGACCCAAAAGCTTGAAATCACTCACCTCCTTTCACTTCAGTCTACTTCCTGCTTTTCTTCCTTTCCTGACACCAGAATTCATCTCATCAGTCTCCTCAGCAGTCCAGCCGTGTTCTGGCATGTTCTTCACATGTTCTTGTGTTTTCTTGTTGCGTGTCAGTTTCTGCGTCTTTTCTCGTCAGCTGTCTTGTTCCCCTCTTTGGACCGCCCCTGCATGTATGATCCCAGCCTCCATGTTTGGAGTTTTTAACCTGTCTTTATAGTTTCTGAGTATCAGGCCTCTTCCTTTTTAATTGAGTGAGGCAAATGATTCATAATCACGACAGCACAAGATACTCAAATTTTGCTCCAGATGGAGAAAGATTGTTGTTTTCAGTGAAGCTATTGGCTACAAAATAACAGGAGTGATTGACAACGTTTGATGCTGTGCAGCGATCATTACCAGGCACCACATCGATGTCTCTGTGAGAGCCGCAGCTGTGTTGGCACGCACACGCACGCACGCACGCACGCACGCACGCACGCACGCACGCACGCACGCACACACACACACACACAAGCCCATCAGCATGACTGCACTCCTAATAAATGTGGGTGTAAATAAAAACAAATTCTCCCCTGTACAGGTGTCATAAAGTGGTCAACGAGCTATAAAGGCCTGTAAACTCTCAGGGAACTAATTCACCTTTGGAGCCAAAAGCATCAGTTGTAACGAACACCCTGCAGTAATAAGAACACCTGTAATTTTATTCCAGATATGATGCTCACCGACCACGAGCTTTAAATCCACCGACTTGTTCTGCTAATAGCCGGAGGAGGACAGTCATTAGGGCTCATCGCTCCACTAACTGACCAAAGACAAAAAAACAAAAACTATTTTTTCCTTTCAGTTTTAACTAAAGAGCACCAAACACACGGTGCCTTTCATTCGACCATGACAGCTCCCGTGTGGTTAAACTGCTGATCTGCAGGAATATTAAATATTTCTAGCAGTGACAGATGTGAGCCTCTAATTTACTGGGAAAGTGATCACTGTGGGACAACTATCCACTGGTGCTAAGTGGGATTCATTAAGGCTGTGATTGGTATCATCAGCTGGTTCAACCAGGTAGCTTTGTGCTGCAATGATCAATGCTGATGTATGACTGGACCCCGATGCGTGCAGTAATTATGGGATATTTGCCCAGCACGTTATGGATGAGCACATTAATGTTCGTCTTGTTTGGGCTCCTCATCCACTCTGTCACAGGCATTGGAGCACCACGCACGCAGGAGACCCTGACCGCGCTGCCTCGGCCTCGGAGGGCCGGCCTGTCAGACGGCATCTCCTCACACTTGGCTCAGACCAGTCGTGCAAACTGAACGTGACGATGAATCAAAAGCTGTTCAGTTATCATGATGATAATGTGCAAATTGCTCCTTAGTTTTAAACAATATTTATATTGTTGATTTTGCAGATAGATATGAGGCAGTAGCTTCCTTCAAACTCAGCATCTGACCTCTGTCAGCCCTCAGTCTGTCCGTTCTCCAATCCAGTCAGCCCCCAGTCCCTGCTGAGTAAATGCAATATGCTGCGCTGCCTGAACCTCTTTCTCTCCATCTCCACCTCATTCAAGTTGCCATTGTAAGGAAAATCTAACCTGCTTACACTGCTCCACCTTCACAACCTGATTCTAGACTTCAGGGAGGTCCTGTCGCTCTCTCTTACCTTCATCTGCAATTCTGCTCAATGATTTTGCTGCTCAGTGGAGTTTAACTGCCAAAAATACTTTTGGACGTTTTGCTCCTTTCTTACAAAGAATATCTTCTTATTGAAATATTTTTATAGATACAATGACTGTAAAGTTTATTGTATAAATGTGTTTAAAAGCAGCAGATATTGCAATTGCACAGCATGATAATGAAAACTGTGATGAAATGGTGTCCAGTTTTTTCTTTTGAGAAGTTGTGAATCTATTGTTTCCCTCCTTCTTGTGTCTGGAGACCGTTTGCATCCCTGGGCACTCAGAAGCAGCTCAGTTTGTTAACTGCTGGCCTTGGAAGCGCGCTCTGCCTGGTGTTTTGAGGCTGCACAGCAGCAGAAAGCGAGTGTTTGTCACCCTGGACGGAGCGGGGAGCAGACAGACGGCGGCACGGTGCTGTCGAGCCTCCGCTGGGAGCTTTGGCGCTAATTGTGTAGGAGAAGAAGATTGTTTTGGCTATAATGAAGGATCTGTTTGTTAACCCTTCGTCCTTGCAGTGTTTTTCTGCTCACTGTGTGTGCGCCAGCTGACGGTTGTTTAGCACTGTGCAAAAAAGGAGCTGTGAGGCTTTACGGCTCTGATTATGGAGAGAACAACCTTGAATAAATGTGAATGTGGCCCGCGTGATCCACATTAGTTTCCTAATGTTGCAGCAGAAGCAGTTATCATTGTGTTTGTTCATCATTGCCTCTTAGATTAGACATAAGACTGATGACCATCTGTGATGATGAAATCTCATTAGTCCCACTGTCAGGGCTTCAGCTTCCACAAATCCTTTGTCTACACATGCAGGACCTGCAGAATTCTCCAATTCTGTAACCGTGGGTATCGCTGTATGATGAAGGCATTTGTTGAAGTAGTCACCAGTTTAAGTGTTGAGATTTGACACAAAAATACTGTCTGAGAGTTCAGAAACATGTCTGAGATATAGTATTTTCACTGCTAGTGCCTAAAGAAGAATACATTCTACTTTCTGTCAGTGTTCAGCTTTGGATTTCCAAACTCATACTTCCAAATCTAGGAATACATCAATGCTATGTGTCCATATATGTCCGTGTTGTGTCAGACATGTCTGAACTGAGCCTGGGGAAACTGTTTTCACCGGTCAGCGTCCCGTGAAGCTTCAAAAGCAGATAGCAGAAGGTGGTAGCATCTTGTTTCATGAATGATTTTTGCTCACTGAAAGTTAATCAGGAGATAGTTGTGTCTTCCAGGGTTTTTGCATGTTAATGCGTGGTTCATTGTAAGTGCTGTTGCACGTCACATCTTGCATGTTAAATTTCCCTCTTGCAGCACGAGTATTCAGTCTGCTGCATGTTTGTATGCTCTGATTAGCCGTGTGTTACAGTTTCCTGTTGGACCAACAGTGAATGATTTGAAACCTGTTTTCTGTTCCTATTATAGATGTTAAAGGGAAAAACGTGACTTTATCAGGATCCGGTAGCACCTCTCTGACTGTTCATCTCCGGGCAAGACATGAAATAAAATGGAAGTGAGTCCTCGAGCGCTGAGAAAGCAGAACGAGTGTGTAAATCTGAGCAAACGGGCTAAATGAGCACATGGACGAATGTGGCAAGAAGCTTCGGGGAAGTTCCCCATGACAAGAATAAAACTAATATGAGTCTTTGGGGCTGAGAGAGACAGACTCATTTCCAGCTGATAAAATGGCCATTCGTCCTCTCCCCTTTCAGCTGTCCTTTTTATTGCATCACATAAAGCGGCACAAAAAGGTGTTTCCAGGAGAGGAGAGGAGCAAGCCTCATTTTTATTGGCCATTAGTTTAGTTATCCACTCATCTAAGATTACTCTTTACCACCTCTGCTGGCTTACCTTTGTTGTCCTTCCTCTGCTCCTCTCCTCCTCCTCTGCCTTCATCCATTGTCCTCAGGGTCTTTGTCATTCCAGGAACTGCACTGGATCAATATTATGTTATTTGTCTGTCCGTGTTTTCTAAGGAGTGAAATGTAGCTGCCCTCCTACGCAGCCATCAAAACCCACCTGTCTCATCTCACTGAATGTCATAATTTATGACATGCTGGCATCATTTTTGTCACAGCAGGCAGACTGAGAAAAAAAAAAAATCACATCACGCGATTGATGACATGCTGCACAAGTGATCCCTAATGTGTGCGACTTCCATGTACCCGAGAACAGAGAAGCATTTCAAATCTTTCACATTATTAGTTTTGCAGCAAAATATTAACTTTTAACACAGTCAAATAAATAAAGTTTACTATTAGAGTTCCAGTGAGTGGATTTGTCTCCATCTGTTTGTTTTTTTTTCCACAGGTTGCAGACACGAGGGGAGCGTCTGCACAAGAACAGAACGAGGTCCACAAGGACAAGAAGCACAAGAAGCATGGGAGCCTGAGCCATACTATCAGTGTACAGCGGGGACCACTGAGTGATTGTTCCCAGGTGTGTTGGCAGGAGCAGCGCAGGAACACTGGCAGAGCAAAGCACGGTGGTTGGCGCCGCTGCCTCACAGTTAGAACACCATCTGGAAGGCCTGGGTTCGATTCCACCTTGGCCCCGGCATCTCTTTCTCTCTGTGTGGAGTTTGCATGTTCTCCCCGTGTCTGCGTGGGTTTTCTCCAGGTACTCCGGTTTCCTCCCACAGCCCAAAGACTTGCACTTACTGAGGTTAGGTTAATTGGCCACTCTAAATTGCCCACAGGTGTGAATGTCGATGGCTGTCTGTCTCTGTGTTTGGCTGTACAGGTGTACCCTGCCTCTTGCCCTATGTCAGCTGGGATAGGCTCCAGCCAGCGATCCTGAACAGGATAAGCGGAAGTGGATGGATGGAATTTCACTCACCAAAACCAGAGCATAGCACTTCTTGGATCAGGTGATTGTTGCACAACAAGTCTTATTATTTGACAGTTAATGCTTCAAACGGCACCAAGGGCACAAAAATAGCTAAGCAGCCCAATTCGGTTACTTGGATGAGTGAAGGTGACACTATTGCCAGCTCCTGAGTAAGCAAAGTGGCTACTGGCTGTCCTAAAAGTTGATAGAAGTCGCTGTATGACCTCATCACCTAATTTGGACAATTGGTCATGTAGCTGTAAACAAAGCTGTAGGAGAGAGGAATAACATCTTTGGAGAGACAAAAAGTGAGGAAAAAAACACCTTAAATATGTTTAGAAATACAAATGAACTTTATGAAATAACATAATGACTTTACATGCCTAGACCCACATTACATAAGTCAATTTTGTCCTGTATTGTTTAATGTCAGAATATCAAATTTAATGAAAACACTGTTATGTGGAGTGCGACTGCTAGTTCTAGATTCAGCCCTCCTCCTTTATCTGGGCCACTGCTGTGTAAGAAAACTCGCTGTCGGTGGCGAAGTGAGGTCCGGGCAATGCCAAAAGCGTACAATGGGACTCAGTACGAAGGCTGTATGGACACAAAACACAGCGACAGTGGAGGATTTAAGGTTTCCGGTCTATCTCCAAAATGCTCCAAAAGTTGCCGATGTCACCAGAAAAAGTTGCTAAATTTGTCGCCAGTCGCTTTTTGGAAAAAAAATTGCAGGGGGGGGTCTGAAAAGTTGCTAAATATAGCAACAAAGTTGCTACGTTGGCATCACTGAAAGGTGAGGCCTGGTAGACAGCAGAGCAAGCCTCAAGTGGCCATTAGAGGAACTGCAGTTTTGGGCACTCCTGGGATTAAACAATCTACGAAACATTTGGAGTTTGGTGATGACATTTTCATAGGGGAAAAAACAGGAAACTCTCTTCATATACTCGAGGTTATCTTCAACATTATTGAAGCCGTGTCTTCAACAAATAAACTGTTATTCTTACAAGATGCATCATTTAAATGCAAGTTAGTTTCTATTATTAGTCACAATATTTGCCCCTAATCAGAAGAGGTTTCGCTTTACTCTTCAGTCTTTTCGGTCATGGAGAGTGACCAGAAAGAAGCAATTGTAAATTCCATCAGCCAAAAGGAATTTCCTCCACATCGCACTTAGAGATAAGGCAGCCAAGTCTGGAGTCGAGCCCAGACCTTTGTATTAAAAGGAGCCAGTCAAGGTTGTTTGGAGCATCTGGTCATAACACCTGAAAGGCACCTTGCTTTGGAACTTTTCTTTATGCATTTAATTGGTCAGAAACTCCAGGGCAGACCCGCAATATGCTGGAGATTACTGTATGAGGCTCCGTAACGGTTCGGGATTCCCCGAAGAGGGACTACCTTACTTAGCCTTCTGCCGTAGCCTCCAGCTCCAGATAAGCAACATAAAATAGATGGAATAGAGTTGCACAGAGTACAGCAGAGTGGGACACAAGCACAAAACACATATCTTTCACTGGCAGATAAGCAAAAGGCTTCTCTGAGTCAGCTATATAATGCCAAAACAACACGAGGGTGAAAGCACAAAAATGTAAAAAGAATTAAGCTTCACAGAAGCTGTGATGAGCACAGTGTGGAGAAAAGGCCTCAAAGCTGGTAGGTCACTTTATTTTTGGACAAGATCATTTCATCCAAATTGTATTTATTTCTAAATGTGCTCTGACACTTTTAGGGTCGTGATATGGAAAATGAGCCGGCAGAGACCAAACACAGCGTTTCATGTCAAAGGAACATGTTCAGATTGTGTTCATTTAAACATTCATGCGTGCAGCCACACACTATGAGCTGACCTTTGCATTTGCTGTCTGGATTTGGATTTCCTGGATTTAGCTAATTGTCTCTATTCATGACTGTGATTCATGGTTTTATTTTGAAACATCCTGCATAAAGTTCTGCATGTATGAAATCTGTCGGGGCTTTCGTGATACACCAGTGTAGATAATAATCCACTTTTTAAATGCTGTGATTTTGCAAACAAAGTCATTATTAATGATGCCAAGGCTGTGATTTACATGCACTCAGATGAGCACCTGTCCTGCACCAGATGAAGTCCTTGGGATGCCATTTAGCAGTGAGCCTTGCATATTCTGTCTTGGAGATAATCATCTGCTGTGTGTGATGGTATAAAGCAATCATTACTGTCCTTTTAACTCTCCTTAACCTCAGACCTCACCATTCTGACTGCATGCATACAAAACAGTTATTCAATTGAGTTTCAGCTCTAATATAAATAACTATTAAATTTCAATTGCTGTCCCTGCATGGCACCGCAACAAATCTCCACTGCGATGCACACATAATGCATAATAGTATGTAAACCAGGAATGTATGAATATGTATTCATCATCATGATTACACTCGGCAAATGTAGTGTTTGAAAAAAGCTGTGACTTATTAATGCAGTGCACTTAATCACAGTTTTTTTTTCATCTACAGAAATTCACAACCAGGCTGAATTAATTTCTTATTTTAATCAACACAAGGCCAAACAGAACGGTAAAAAAAAAAATCAATGCTAATGGTTTGAGACAGGGCTGTTTCACCCCTGACTGTTCAAAGTTCGATTTATATACTAGTAATTTGATTGCTCATGGCTTTAGTTTGGCAAGAATTTACGCTCTAAGTTTTGAACTGGAATAAAGGATAAATTAGTTCTTTTAAATGGAATAACTTTTTTTTTTTTTTTTTTTGCAGTGTACCACCTACACCTGAGTAAGAGTCTAAGACTGATTTTCTCTTTCGAGAGTGCCTCTTCTGTTATTTTTACCCCAAAGTTAACCAAAAGACCACGACACTGCTGATGAGGGTGAATGATGCTGTAGAGTCGATGCGACTGATGACCTGAACTGTTTTAAAAACAGTCAAAGGTCAATTCTCTTTCCTGTTAAACAGGACTGAGGTAATTAGATATTGGAAGCAGACCTTCTTCTCATTGGTCCATGAAGTAGGTGAATTTGTGAAGGCTGAATGAGCAAGAGACCAATTTCCTGTTTAACTTTGTCTTCATCGACTGCATCCAGCGAGCTTCGGCTTCTCGAGTGATTGTTTTTCATTAAAAGGGGGCGGCTGAAGGTTGGTGGTTTGATCCCTGGGTGTCCTTAGGCAACATAGAAACCCAAGTTGCTCCTGATGTGTTCACTGGAGTGTGATTGTGTGAATGGATGAATGTGATGTGCTTTGAGTGCTCGTGTAGAGTCAAAAAGCACCATGTAAAAAGCACTCCAGCAAAGGTCTTCTTCTCTTCTTCGATAGATAGTTCAATCCTGAGAGGAGACGCAACCCCAACGAGATCTGTGTCTGAAAAGCCTTCAAATGTAAAAAATCTGCCAAATTAAACATGGCTGTCTCAGTGACGTGTTCCCAATACCCACAGTTTGTTAATCGACTGATTGATCTGTCTGATGTGGAGGAGAATGGTCTTGATGTTCTAGACAGGAAAAGAGTTAAAAAGGAGCGAAGAAGGAGGAGGAGGTGATCTGACGTCACCACCTCCTCCTCTTCTACCTGATTCACATTGCTCCTCTGCATCACACTCCCAAGACTTGCTCTCAGCCTTCCTCCTGCTCCTACTTGATGGAGAGGAGTTCCCCCTCTGAACTCCTTTATAGATCCTTCACAAACATCTTGTTTTNATTCTAATACATTAAAATGCAAAAAACAATGACTAATGTACATATGCAACACTTTCTTCATATTTGACAGCATAGGAAATAAAAATACAAAAAAAGTTTTTTCTTTTTTTAAAATTTGATACCAAATTTTAAAATAGAACTGAAGTACAGCACCAGTGCTGTACTTCAGTTGACTTGATTTGATGCCAAATCAGATGTTTTAAGATTCAGTTCAAATCAAGACTATAAAGCGCCAAATAAAAAGGATCCGTCTCCTTAAGGTGTTTTGTACTGTAGGATCTGCAGAGAAATCCCAACAATCAAATGGTCCCCCTTGAGCAAGCACTAGGCGACGGTGGGGAGGAACAACTCCCGTTGAACAGGAAGAAACCTCCGGCAGAACCAGGCTCAGGGAGGGGCGGCCATCTGCAGCGACTGGTTGGGGATGACTCAAAAAGGAAATGATGGTAAAATTGGCGCTAAAATTGAATCTAGTTTTTGATCAATGTAATCATCGCTGCTCTTAAAGCACCCCCTAAAGGTCTTAACCAAAGCTTTTCCCACTGCTGAAAAGAATCTGGCACCTTTGGACTTCTTTGGACGAGGACTGGGGTCAACACCGAGACTGAGTTTCAGGTGCTTCATGACAGCTTCATCAAAAGATGAATCACCTGCCATAGCCGCCTTCAAGACCTTCTCTGGTGAGCCAAACTCTTTGATGAGGCCTTTAGCCATGGAGCTGGTGAATTTATACATGGAGTCCTCAATATTTCCGGCAGACTCTACGCTGCTGATTTCAGGGTACAATAAATCAGTCAAATGCTTGATGATGACGTCTGCATCTGAACGGTTATCCAGAAGCCGTTCCTTCCTGGATTTTGTGACTATTCGGATTAACAGAAAAGCAGAGACATTTTCTCGGCATCAGAAGATGATACCGACACTTGTGAGAGTCCTTGCTCTGACTTTTCAGAGCGTGATGGCTGGCTGTAGGCCCTTTTGTAGGCCCAGGAAGAGAGGCCAGTTTAGGCTCAGATCTTTTTCCAGAGATATGTACTCAGGCTTTAATGTTGGTCCCAAGTGACAAGATCTTGTGGAGCTTTCTTATGGAGATGTGATTGTAGGCCTTAATGCTGGAGCAGAGTGACAGGATGTAACAGAGCTTTTTTCCGGAGACATGTTCTGCTCTGCTGTCCTCAAAGAGGTGATGGATTCACTCCGGGGAGTACATGCTGGCCTTGAAGGAGAGGATGCTGCAGATCCGCTGCCACTTTGTTCAAAAGCATCTGACTCTGTGTCTCTCTCTCCTGTGTTGGGGTATGGGCTGTTGCAATACAATTTTGAATGTCTTCTGCAGCCCCAGAGAGTTTGTCACTTTGAACTGTTTGAGCCAGTTCGTCATTATCCAGCCACAGTACAACCTTCTGCACAAACCTATGAGAACCTAGAGGACTTCAGGAGAAAAGGAACACTCTGAGCCAGGGGTCTTCAACTCCAGGCCTCGAGAGCCGGTGTCCTGCAGGTTTTAGATGTGTCCCTGCTTCCAGTGGTGGTTTCTGATATGGGCGACATGGGCATTTCATCTAGGGCGGCATGACCGCCCCCCTCCCCCCAACGCATTGTGATCGCCGCAGCAGCGCCTACCGCGCTACTTCACTTGTGGGGTAATGGGCGCCCTCTGCTTGCTGTGTATTGCATGTAGCTTTCTGCCATGGTCTGACAGACAGGTTGTAACAGAAGGAAAGGGGCAGGCGGGGGATTCTCTCTCTCTGTCTCGCTGTCACTGCTTCATTCGATCGTTACACACACAGCGCTGCCCCGCCCCCTTCTCCTCTCAGCCTGGGGTGCGAGTCGAGTGAAGTAGTGATGGCGTGAGAGTGAGACAGTCAGCCGGGTTCATT